>SNQJ01S0066191.1:9102-35946 GCA_010110895.2 Picea sitchensis
TATTGCCAATGACACAAATAGAATTGTTCAATAAGTTCAAAGAAGAGCACAAAGAAGTTAAAATTTCCATCAATACATTTGTGCAACAAAAACCATGGTTTGTTAGACCCATCACTATTTGTGACACTTGTTGTTGTCGTTATCATGTGGAATTTGAGTTGTATTACAACACTTTCTTGGATTTTGGTAAAACTTTATGGCTAGGTTCACCTCCTCCTTCCACATTCCATGTTTTTATATTTGAAATTCTATGTGAAAGAGAAGATGATGATGTATTTTACAAAAAACAATGTGTTGGTGGAAATAAATGTGATCGTTGTGGAAATATAAGTTTCTTTCATTCAAAGTATCATATTGATATGAATGATCAATAATTTTCTAATATAAGAGTCAATTGGAAGAGATATGAATATATCAACAACATGACTTCACATTCTTCAAATGTTATTTCCAAAAGGATTGATTTGAAGGTAGATAAAATCTGTGTGATAGATTTTTTGAAGAAGTTTGAGGAATAAATTTATAAATACACCAAGCATTCACATGGAGCTTGATGGAAAGATATACAATTCAAAAAATCCTGTGAAGTGTTTCCACCAGGGACAATTTTGTCTGCAGTTGATTTTGCAGAGAATTACACATTCGCTGCACAAAAAGAAATACAGAGTGAATATTATCATTCTGATCAAGTCACAATATTTGTCCACGTTCTATATAGACATGCTCAATGGAGTCAAGCACCAACGACAATCAACATGTTATTAAATAATATCACTTTTATATAAGTGATGATTGAGCACACGACACACATTATGTACAACATTGTTTTGATAAATTTTATGATTCATTGAAAGAACGCGAAATCGGATTCGATCGACATTGGATATGGTCAGATGGGTGTGCGGGTTAGTTCAAATCTTCACGATAATTCTATTGGTTATGCCATCTTCATAAAAAATTAAACATTACACATTGTTGGAATTTTTTTGAGACTGGTCATGGAAAATGAGAGCATGACAGTGCAGGGGCATGCATAAAATGAGCACTTCGAAGGTATCATATGAACCCTCATGCTGATTGATTTGAATCCACTAAACAAGTTGTTAAATGGTGCAAAATGGCACTAAGCCATAAATATAATCCGTCAAGGGATGCGTGAGGTGTGTCTATATATAAATGTTACACATGTACATAGGATATTTTTATTTGAACGTGTTCAAATTTATATTCAAACTTCAATCATTTTCTTGAGATATTTCAAGTTAACAAGTTCTTGTCTTGTGCAGGTTTTTTTGGTATTTTGGAATCCAAGATGTAAATAGATCAATCTCATATGACGCCAGTACAATACCTAGGACACGAAAAATACATTCAGTTAAAACAAAATGTTTTCAAAATGTGTTTGCATTTGATAGAAGAAATGAGTCTTGTTTTTGTTCAGTTTGCATAGAGGACACAAAATCCACAGATATTTGCGAAAATGAAAATGTAGGATATGTTAAAGCTTGGAGACATATCGAACTTAATGTAAAAGGGAAAATGTCACTTGCAATCTCAGAGGATATCGAACCAAATGAAACTATAGTTTCAGTTGATGGCGATAGAGTTTCTGATATTGTTAGAGAAGGTAATTTTTATGTTCAATTTTTTTCAAATAACTTGTAGATGTACTTGTGTGATAATCTAACACGAACTATTTGTTGTCCAATATATCCAATTATTCGCAGGAGATGTTTTTGCCATGGTTGCACCTGTAGACAACACTGAAAATGTGAAATATTATTTGATGTGATGCACAGAGCAAAAGATGAGGCTATTAGAAGATTTTGATGATAACAGTTTTATATATGAAAGATGATCCATTGTATTGAAATGATATTTTTTTCAAGAAACCCATCAAACTGATAATCATGTTCACTTTCAAGACTACCAGTCAGATGTCACAAGTTGTCAATATAGTCATTTAGTATGTGCAGCACGCATAAAGTTAATAGAAGTTCAATAATAATAAATAAATAAACAGTTAAAAAATGGAAAATGTCCAAAGTCGACCATGAACGAATAATTGAAGATGGCATACCATTACGATGTTTTTAAATAAGTGTCACATGTACATTCCATAATTTTTTATTTTTCATTGAAAGTATTTTCCATAATTTGATGACTTGTTTTGACTATTTTCAACCATATTTCCAAATAGGATATTTATAAAAAGGGTATGTATAAAAAACTCCAGATCATTCTTAAAAAACACAGATAAAATATGATTCAATCATATTTTATCTGTGTTTTTCAACCATTACATCAATCAAAATTATTTTATGAGCATTACACCAATCAAAATGGAGTTGTATACTTCTTGTATTGTGAGCATTTTATTTTAAACTAAAAAATTGTTAAACACCATTTCCATTGAACACTTACTTTTTTTAATAGTATTTTTTTTCCATTTTATTTTAATAATATTGCATTAATTTTAAAAAAAGTTAAACATATTTTATATTTTCTATTGTAATAATATCTTGTTTCAAACCGATTTTTATTTTATTTTACGAATATAAATTAAATTTGAATTGAATATCTCTTTTATTTTGAATATTTTTTTTAATTATTGTTCTCAAAATTAAAGAAAAGTTAAAAACATCTCTTTCATTTTGATATTTTATTTTATTAAGGGTATATGAACTTTGATGTGAATATATCTTCTAGATTTAGCATTTTTTTAATGACTACATGATAAAATTAAAGAAGAATTGATTACATCTTCCATTTTAAGGTTTTATTTTATTGTCACATCATTTTGAGCATTTTATTTTATAATTATCACACAAACCCAACAAGAATTGAACATCTCTTCTATCTCAAGATTTTATTGTATAAACATTACCTATAATTAATTTGGATATCTCTTCTATTTTGAGAATTTTATTTTTATTATTATTGTATCAATCAAAGGAGAGTTGAACATTTCTTCTATCCTAGATTTGAGAGCATTGACTTTTTTAAGTGGTAATTTGTTTTTTCATTTTTTAAATTAATATTCTAACAACTAAAAACAATTTAAACATCTCTTCTACTTGTTGTAATAACACTTTACTAATAATATCATATATATACCAATATCTCCATTCTAATTATTAAGTTGATTTACATTTAAAATTTGAAATTTTTCAGAATCTTCATTTTAATAATTAAGTTGATTTTCATGTAAAGTTATTTAGAAGTGTTAACCATTAGAATTAAATTGTAATGAATAGATAGATCTTCTCTAACAAAGTTAAGAAAATTAATACAACCTTGCCTAAAGTCAAGTGAATTAAATTGTAATTAATAGATCTCTTCTCTAACAAAGTTAGAAAATTAATACAACCTTGCCTAAAGTCAAGTGAAGACCCTTACAAAAATGTGGGTTTATGTGAATAGTACTAAATCGTAACTTACAAATCGTTTTCCTAATGTAATTCCTTTTCATACATGTTATCTGAGTTGTACAAGGGGTATGCGTTGTTCCTTGGCATGTCTAAAACACAATTCTTGTAACAACACATTCTTGTATTATTTCACTTTAATTTTTTCTTTTCATTTATTTAACATATCTCACATGCCTATCTTTCCTTTAGCTTTTCCTTTAGTTTCTTTTAATATTTTTTATTAGTTAAGTGCATCTATGTAACCAATTTATTTAACATCTCATATGCCTATTTTTCCTTTAGTTTTTTTAATTAGTTAAGTGCATCTATATAACCAATTTATTTAACATATCATATGCCTATCTTTCCTTTGTTTTTTTTTATTAGTTAAGTGCATCTATGTAACCAATTTATTTAACAGATCTTATATGCCTATCTTTCTTTTAGTTTTTTTTATTAGTTAAGTGTATCTATCTAACCAATTTATTTAGCAGATCTCATATGCCTATCTTTCCTTTAGTTTTTCTTTTAATTTTTTTTATTGGTTAAGTGCATCTATGTAACCAACAAGTTCATTAGTAAACTAGAAAAAAAATAAAATCTTTTAATATAAAATTAATCTGCTAAAATAAACAAGGTCATATTAGTAAACTAGAAAAAAAAAGAAATATTTTAATATAAAATTAATCTGCTAAAATTATTCTGGCAAAGTTATTTGATGATATATCAATAGAATCATATTTTTGACAGTCCACAGTGAATACATAACAGAAAAATATTTAAGAGTTTGATGCTTAATTTAATGCATTGTAAAAAGGAGAATATACAAAACATTAGTTCATTACTAGTTAACTTTGTCACTTTTTTTTCATCAACTTTGAGAAATCAAATATGAGACAATAAATTGCTATTTTGAATTCCAAAATGATGATATATATATATATATATATATATATATATAGTAATCAAAGTCTGAATAGTTACACTGTAAAATACATAAGTTCCACATCCATTTTAGGATGATAATAAAAACTAAAACATTTAACTCCAAAAATATGGACTCTAAGCCACCGCTTTAAGATAGATCACTTCATACCTGCAATTCAAACCTGCAAAAAAAAATAGAATTCAAAAATTAATTCAAAAATTGATTCAAAAATTGTAATTAAAACAAAATTGACATACATACCAAAAGAGTTAAGTCTCATCCTCCAACATACTCTTTCCCACAAAATATATTGTAAACATATTTTCCACCAAATATAATTTAGACATCTGTAACAATAAAAAATAAATAACACATATTAGCTTATATACTGTAACTAAATATTAAATAAACAATAAGAAATAATAACATACCCAACCACAGTTAAACAGATTTAAGATAGTTACTCTCCAATTAAGAGTACATGATTTAAACAATTTGTAAATTTTATTTAAAATTTTAAAAAAATTTAAAGAGAAAAATTATGTTCTTGGTAAAAAAAATTATGAGTTAGAGTTAGATAATAATCTGAAAATAAATATAGAATTGTGTATGAAGAAAGTTCAAAAATCTCCATATTAAGTCATTCTTCCAATGGAATACTTATCTCTTTGTGGATAAAGTCCCAAATTCTTCAGGTGAATTCTCCTTGTGGATAAGGTCCCAAATCCTTCAGGTGAAATTCTCATCCCAGGTGATGTTATTGTGTTCTTGGTAAAACAAATTGTGATTTAGAGTTAGATAATAATCTAAAAATAAATATAGAACTTTGTATGAAGAAAATTCATGAATCTCCATATTAAGTCATTCTTTTAATAAAATACTTATCTCCTTGTGGATAAAGTCTCAAATGCTTCAGGTGAAATTATCCTTGTGGATAAGGTTTCAAATCCTTTAGAATTTTTCATCCTAGGTAATGTTATTTGATCATATTTACACAAAAATAAAATACTAATATCCTCAGCAGTAAAATACTTCTATCTTCTTCTACAGTGGTCATATAATCAAATTCCACGATGTCTTTTCAAACTAAAGGACTCATAAATCTCCATATTAATCCATTCTTAAAAAAAAACTATCTATTATCTAAAAATGTTCACAAATCTCCATTTTAAAAACCATTCTTCTGGAAAATACTTATCTCCTCTTTCTGCGGTGGAATACATGTTCTCATATAATCTTGGATGTACATGAAGAAAACACAAATCTGCACATGTATATTAAGTCATTCTTCAAAAACCATTTAAATGAGATGTATTCATATTAGATATAATGAAATGCTCTTTGAAATTATGTGTGAGCTAGCTCACATATACAGTATGTGTTAGCTCACATATACAATATATGTGTGAGCTTATTTGTAAATCTAATTGAATGTTGGTTTTTGTGATTAGTAACCAATTTAGTTAAGAGTTTGACAATACCCTGGCAAGAAGGAATTCACTTCGTTGTATGTAGAAAACACAAAATTTTCCATACTACGCCATTCTTGGACAAGAAAGAAAGAAATGCAATCAAGGAAAATTTAGAAATTTTCTCTTTTTTTGATGTGGGATAGAGTCTGTTCTCAAATATTCAAATGTTCAAGTTCAAAATTAGGTCTTCATCATGATTTAACCTTAAATAAGTTTGAATGTATACCATTTAAGACAACGATAAACTTATTTAGGGGTTCTATATATTTCAAAATAATTGATCAAAACGTTGAATAGGAAAGACTAAACTAAAAATTTGATAAAAATAAAAAACATACATTTATGAATCATCCTGAATGGACACATCCTTCCCAAATATGTGTGCTTCCTCCGCTTCCTCCTCAATCTCAATCTCCCTCCCAAACACATTCTAAGGTACTCTCTTCTCTACATTAGCCTATATAACACATTTCAAATTTGAAAATTTGAAAAATTAAATTTAAATGATTATAACACATTAAATTTAAATGATTTTAAGACATTAAATGATACCTGTGAACTCCCACCTTCTTCAAACTCTCCCAATGAGAATTGAGACAAGCCTGCTTAAGTAGTAGGAGATGGAATAGGAATCTGTGAACAACACAATTAAGAACTAAATCTAGGATTCAATGTGTTCACAATTATACAAAATTATAAATGTTGTTGATCTCTTATTCAAAAGAGTAGAAATTGAACAACTATTAGAAAACACATACCTGATTCAACCCATCCAAATTTAAACTTATGGAATAAAGTCCCCTACTTACTAGAGATTCATTTAACATATCTTCAAACTGCAATTAATAACAATAACAACTCGATTATTTCTATAGATACAATGATATCTAAATATAGAATTAGAAGTAAATTATCATAAAATAGGTAAAAAAATTCTTAACTAGAACAAATATCAATCTGCGGTTCAGGTCATCATTTTGAATGACCTTCTTCAAACCATCCTGAAATTTTTTTGCATACTCCAAAACATCTTCTGCTGACATGGTATCTAACTCCGCATCCGTTTTATAAACAAATGTGGCCCGGGAATTGGCTTCCGCTTGTTGACGGTTCATGCCAACATAAACGCCATAAAAAATCGCTTCCAAAATTTCCCCAATTGCAGTCCTAGCCTCTTTGCCAACCTATGATATATCCTGCAGCTCTGAATGTGAAGCAAATGCCTCTATTGGGTGAGGTACTTCAATGGAGGCTTCGACAATGTCGCACTTCGATATTCTCATTTGCGATCATAAGTACGCCCTTTACCAATGCCATAATATTTGGACGGTAGACTAGTATAATCATGGTGCATGTGCAAGAAAAAATCTGCAAAAAAATGTCTTGCAAAATGGTGTGGAACCTCATCGTTCCACAACAATTTCCCATATGCCGCCAAAAATCTGTTATACAAATGTCTTGCAATGTTAGGGTGCTTAAAATATTGCACCTTCAACATCTTCTGCTTTGGGCCCTCTTTGAAATTGAACATCGAAATGACATCTTATTTTGAAACTCTATTTTTTATTACCTCCCACTTATCAGGGCCTATCACTTCTGACTTTCATTGCCTCATTAGATCGACAAAACTGTTAGTGGTTGGCTCCATTTTATGATATGCATCCATAAAGTTTTCCAATGAATGAAAAACAATTTACAAGATTTGTTTACTCTCCTAAGGGAGTTCCAAGACCACTAAATCATTTTCCAACCTCCTTTTAACACCTGAGCATCACTCAAGCATCATTGCTTCATTAATCCCTTCCTAGGGAAGTTCATCACCAACATCCGAAGGATAGATGGACGTAGGCGTGTAATCTCCTATTTCTTGATAACGCAGCCCCTTAAATCCACCTTCACCCTCTGCACCGACATTTGAATCTTCGTGACAACCACTATTTCTTTCTTTGTCATCCCTTGCTCTAAACTGATTGTCTACACGTACCTTTGAAAGTAACTACAAGATTTAACTTCACATAAATTTAAATACAAAAAAATACAATAAAAATACATAAAATCAAAGAAAATTACCAGAAATATTCTCTTGTCCAGAGGTATTCCCTACATTCTCAGGTATAGGAGTATCAATGCACAACCTATATAAGAAAAATTCATCCATATCAGTTGCTTGAGAAGGTTCTGCAGTTGATCTATTCACAGACTCGTTTGAAAATCTCCTCTGAAGAGATTATTGTTGGTCACTGGGAGTCTCAGTCGAAGAAGTTCTTGTTCTTCCTTCTTGAGAGAACCTAGAGCGTTTGTGAGGAATGTTTGTAGAATCCTGTGTCAACATCGCTCCTCAATATCTATACACAATGCAAAGTTTATCAATAAAAATGCAGAGATGTACCCAAGTTCAAGCAATTAAAAACGCAAAGAGAAATCAAAGTTTTAATCAATCAAGCCGCAAATGTACTTGTTCATAAGAAGACGCAAAGATTAAACATTCAACCATGAATCAATCAACTCAAAGATAAGTAAGGGATAGAAAGTAGGAAAAATTCTTATCCTTCACTCATCATCCATGCACAGAAAAGCAAGGCATTTGAATCTATAGATTTTTAAACACCGAAGTGACAACCATCGATTCAACTCCTGGCCGACTACTCAGGCACAGACTGATGACTAAAGGGATAAGAGACGGAAGACAAAACCACAATGTTTTCATAATAATCAATAAAACCCACACAAAGAATTCATTGAAATCAGAAGTTGGGTTCGCCAAGGGAAATCAATTCAGAAAAACAACAAGCAAGAGGATTCATTAAAGGTTCCTTATGGTTAGATCCGCTAAAAAAACGTATTAGAACATTTCTTTAAGATTCCTTAAAAGTTCCCTATGGTTGGATCCACAAAGACCACATATAATGTAATGCATTAGAATCCCCAAAACAAAGAGTTTAATCTTCATAACCTCACACACCCACTAATAACATCAACATGTTTTAATCACAAAGAGGTGAAGGTCTTGCATGAACATGTATTATATGCCAAGAATATTACAATAAATGTTGATCGGATAAATTTCAAGGAAAAAACAAATATACACAAGTGTATATATTCTATAGTTTGAGGGAATGACTACAGTGAATATACTACCTATGTTTCACAATTTGTTTTCTATTTGTTGTGCTATATTAATGCAGATTTTCCATATCATATTACAATGTAATATGTCATAACATATTACAATGTAATATGCCATAACATATATTACTATATAACATATTACATTGTAATATATTATAACATATTACAATGTAATTGTATGTTACATTGTAACATATTATTTTCTAGTAGCCTTGTCACACCCCGAGAATCAAACCTTCATAAGGTTTGACTTCTAGAAGTTCTTGGAAAATACAATGCACCAACAATTTAAATATTTTAGGGGTACCAGGTCATTTAGGTACCAATCTCACTTGATCCATATGTTAATCCATCAAAATACTCACATCAGGGTTATTTTAATTCAAGGATGGTGAATGACCAACCAACATGTTGCTCTCCCAAACATTGAGTGGTTGCCTATGGTATGAGAACATGTCACCAGTGAAGGTTTTTTGCAGTTTGTAAACTCTTTTATGTCTAAATTAGACTTTATTATCCACAATGAAGTATTTGTTATAATTATTCATTTAGTCAAAGGGTCACTACAATTGCAAAACAACATCATAGTGGGAGACTAAATATGCATGTTTATAAATTATTTATTAATGTCCAAATATGTATGTTTATAGTATATTTATTAAATTTAAATATGTATGTTTTAAAATTTTCCATTGTATGTATATTACTCCTCCATTGTACTCTAATATTACATATATAAAAATGGAATTATAAATTTAATTCCTACAGATTTGTAATTTTTATAAAATAAAAAAAGTTTGAAATAAAAACATGAACAGTTTGAAATTTTTATGAAATTTTTATAAAATAATGTTTTTTTGAAATGACTATGACTTGGCAGAGGTGGTCATTCACAATGCATAGTTTATCAATAAAAATTCAGAGATGTACCCAAGTTCAAGCAATTAAAAACACAGAGAGAAATCAAAGTTTTAATCATTCAAGCCACACATGTACTCGTTCATAAGAAGACACAAAGACTAAACATTCAACCATGAATCAATCAACTCAATATAAGTAAGGGATAGACATAAGAACAAATTCTTATCCTTCACTCATCATCCATACACAGAAAAGAAGGGAATTTGAATCTATAGGTCTTTAAACACCGAAGTGACGACCGTCGATTCGGCTTATGGCCGACTGCTCAGGAACGAACTGATGACTAAAGGGATAAGGGACGGAAGATAAAACTACTATCTTTTCATAATAATCAATAAAACCCACACAAAGAATTCATTGAAATTAGAAGTTGGGTTCGCCAAGGGATTTTCATTCAACTCAGAGGTTTATCATTCACAATGCAGAGTTTATCAATAAAAATGCAGATATGTACCCAAGTTCAAGCAATTAAAAACACGGAGAGAAATCAAAGTTTTAATCAATCAAGCCGCAAAGGTACTCATTCATAAGAAGGCGCAAAGACTAAACATTCAACCATGAATCAATCAACTCAAAGATAAGTAAAGGGATAGACAACAAGGCAAATTCTTATCCTTCACTCATCATCCATGCACATAAAAACAGGAAATTTGAATATATAGGTCTTTAAACACCGAAGTGACGACCGTAGATTCGGCTCTTGGCCGACTGCTTAGGCACAGACTGATGACTAAAGGGATAAGGTACATAAGATAAAACCAAAATCTTTTCATAATAGTCAATAAAACCCACACATCGAAGTCATTGAAATCAAAAGTTGGGTTTGCCAAGGGAAATCAATTCAGCAAAACAACAAGCAAGGGGATTACAGATACAAGTTAATAATTTATTAATGGTAGGAATGAGTGATATATATTTCAAAGAAGATTCAATTGAGTGATTCTTAATTGTCACAAAAATTATGGTGGTAATGAAGCCTATTTCTACAAATAGTAATGTGAGTTTTAATGGCATATATATTTTGAAGAAGATGCAATTGAGTGAGTCTTAATTGTCACAAAATTGATGGTTCCAAATGGTAATGTCTACAATGATGCTAATGGAGTATTTTAGGTGATATTCTTACATTATCTTTGTGATCTAGAAAATGATTTTCTAGGATGTTTTGTTTTGAAATTTGATCATTCAATATATTTTCCATATTTTCCAATATGTTTTCCATATTTTCCAACATGCATAGTTTACTTGTTATAGTGTATAATATATTATGGTTGGTTGGGATACTGCATAGGATCTTCTTGATAAATATGATAAATATTTGAGTGAGTTAAAGTTTAAATATTTAATAATAATATTGTTTTTATATAAAGCACGTCATTATTTATAATTCTAAGACTTTGCAAAATTAGTGATATTTTGAAAGGGGCATACAAAGAAGCTGAAAATAATCGTAGAAGTGCACTATTAAGGGTATTACTACTATGATCAAAGCAAGTAGAACATGAATACAACAGGTATGTATGTGAGACACGATACACCTTATTAGGATAAGAGCTAGTATTGAGTGCAAGTAAGGTAATCAAGCGTATTCGTACTAACCAATTAGCATGCTATGTTATTAGTAACTCCTAATCAATTGATTAAGTAAAGAGCTAGTGTTATACTAGTAATGAATAGACCATTGCAAGGATACATCATATATATAATAAGTATGATGTAAGGCTAATGAAGCTTAGTAACAAGCTTAAGAACAGTGATTAACAAGACTGTAATCAAAGTAATATGAGCTTGCTTAGTTAGCTTGAATAAGCTATAAGTGATACCACTAAGAGTTATGGATTCCAAGATGTTACAGTCTAGTCATTGTGTTTAGTTTAAACATTTGTATTACACTAATATGATCTCTATAACATAGCTTGTATTATGGGCAAAGGGTAATCATACTAGTATCATTACATTTAATGAAAGGTCCATGTTTCTTCTATCATTACTTAGGGAATAATCATGATGTTATAATTCATATGGGATTAGAGCTCTAGTAATATCTTACACTTTACTCGAGTCTAATACAGGTCCATATAAGCTTACAACCTATTGGATACATGAGTATGTATTCTCGTAATCGATTACACATAGCTAATACTGGTAAAATAGTATGCGTTTCCTTTATCGAATGGGCTATGCCATATCTTACAATGGTTGAAACATGGGTAATAAGAATAATCAATACATGTGTGTAAACAACTTAGGTATTAGCTTAGCTTTAGCTGTGTATAGTTTATTGGAATAAGATGATCATCCTATACGTTAAACAATATTGGTTTCATTACCATTAGTTACATGGACTAAAACAATGATACATATTGAATATGTTGTAGCAAGAGTTGGTTCTAGGCTGTAATAGAGCCAAGCCTTAGCACATTTTAAATGAAATAAATTTTGTCACTCTGACTTGACTTGGGTTGCATGCAAGTAAATTCCGAGATAACCTCGAACCACTTTTGATTGGAGACTTCCCCTTCCAACCCGAGGGGGATCTCTCGAAAATATGTCACAACAGGATATTCAATAGGCTTAATAGTGGGCAGATTTGTGGGTAACAAAAAGTTTTGGTTTTTTAGGGTTGATGGGTTGGAACAGAAAGTAGTCCATTGGGCATGGAGTCAAATGATCAAGCAAGTAATAAGAGTGTTTCGACAATGGAAATCCATGGAGCAGAGGAAAGATAGAAGTTGATTACAGAGTGAAGGATTTATAAAAAGTATGGCAGTAGAATAAAGAGAAAACATATCAAAATGCAAGGAGCACTTAGCAATGAGTGAATTCCAAGCATAAATCAGTGGAAAGAGATAGTTGGGACAAAGAATCTAGAAAGGATGAATTTTGAACCTTCATATCTCTACAAGAAACAACCTATAACCTGTCCAACAACAGAGAATCTAACAAACGAATGAATTCCATTACAAACACAGTTACAAATTGAGAAGAAAATGGAAATAAAACCAAGTGAAATGATGTGAAAACAAAGCAATAAGACATTCTCTACAAACAAAATCACAAGAATCTCTGATATAGATCGACAATGCTCTGCACTCTTTTATTAAACATGATAACACGTGATACAACCCAGGAGTACTACTCCTCTCCCCTCCTCATTCACTTTTACAAATATGCCTCATATATCTATTGAGGTCGAAATCCTCTCTAATCTAAAATATAACAATAGTTACAACCAATTCTTGAAACTTTCTACCATAGAAAATGGGCCAAACTACCGAAAACTAAGGATGCTATTATGACTCTGAATCTCTCGAATAAAGACAACTGTGTATAAAATGAAAGAGTGTTTTGTGCATCTGTTTATTCTGAGCAAAAACCTCTCTCAGTTCCCTGAGATCCATTTTCATTTGCCTCATAACTGCATTTTACAAACATGTGTCAAAACAAGAAAATATGAGATCCGAAAATTAGGGCTCGGAGATGGATTCCATTCTCCCAATCTGTGAAACTTGTAGGAAAAATGAGAGAGGATTTCTATCTTCGATGTCTTAGGAAAAACAACCTTCGACCGTTTCTCAAAATGATTCTCCAGTCACTCAGAATCATCATTTTAAAATGATGACTCAACATAGTAAAAAACTCCACATTTCTGAAAACAAACCTCATCTTGAGGGGGACTTTTGACTACCTTCTCAAGCTTCAAATGAAATTCTGAATATACCACTAGAAATATTAGGATCTATATATATCGATCGACTATTCGAACGAGAAAATGGCCTACCCAAGGCTGAGAAAATGGTTTTTTTCCCAAGGACGTTTTTTTCATATGACTGGAGTCCCAATTTCGAGTTTTCAGGTTTCGGGGTTTTGGATATCATGTCTTCAAGAGTTATGATATGCAAGGAATCCAAAATCGTGAAATCACAATGAGATTAATTAGGCGATAATCATTTGTCTTAATATCTTAATTAATCACGATTAACAATTAATCTTTAACCTTTCGTGGATTTAAGTGTCGGGACTTCGATAATACTTGACGCGAGAAATCCCGAATCGAAAAATTGCGATGGGATTGATTAACAGTTAAAACACTTTTAGGTTTTTGATTAAGCACAATTAAAACACATGCTTTCGGGATTTCAGAAATCGCAAACTTGAAACTTAAATCACGAAGGCAGCTCAAGTCGCGAAATCACGATGAGACTTGTCAACATTAATATTTTTTATTCTTTAATTAACCCAGCTTATCCTTTAATACTTTAGTGAATTCAGGGGTTGGGGCTGTAGTTATTAAAATATCTACGTCGACCGAATCCCCGACATCCAAAAACCTTGGACTTGTGAGCTTTTTCTCCACATGGCTTAATGCTTGGTGTATGTAATCGTTCAACTGCCAATGCTTCCATTCATTTTCCTTGTGACTCAATGCTCGAATAGATGGTACATATCTTTGATTTTCACATGAACCCTGTCTTTGGATTTTTCGTGAGTTGGCTTGTGACTGTTGTACTGTTGTGGCATTTGGAGATGATTTCGGTGTTATTTCACTGAAGATGACAGGTAGAGAACATTCAGTGATGCACGTGACAGACGAATGGTCATTTTCTCACATCTACACTTTCGGTAGTTAAACACTATAATTGTTTTCTCTCCTAAGTTACCGAAAGCCAAAATTTCAATATTTGTTACAACAAAGGCTCCATCTAGGGATGGTGCTTTCCTGCAAAGCGCCAAGAATAGTAGACCATGTGCCTTCATCCATTGGGAAACTTGAAATCATCCTTATCAAACTCTGAACTCTGTCGCTTTACTTGCACCTTTCTGAAACAAAAAACTGCTTATGCATTCATTGGGCTATGGAGTCATAATGTCTTAAATCAAAACCATACAGGATGCCAAACTGAACTGGAAACGTACTTAAAACCACTGCTGTACTCTAATGCTCAAAGTCAATCTTATTTATATACATCACCTACTCTAACCGATATCACTACTTTGTTCAAGTATAGGAAAACTTCCAAATCAACAAAGCGAGTATCCGACTAACAAACTTAATTATGCTTCCATATTTGAGCAGAAAAATGACAGGAGAAAATTCAAATTCCAAAACATGCCCTGGGAGAAGGTACTTATAGTTTTGCAATTCAGACTTCAAGAAGTTGGAAATAAAAATTCCAGTCCCCCATTTTGACTCCATATAAACTGCTACTGGATCATAAAAGTCACATAGAAATACCTCATTTTGTTGTTGTTCCAACTCACTGAAATGTTGTTGTTTTCTGCCTTTACTGATCTTAATGTTAAATGTGGACTGCTCAAAATTTGCTGGGGAAACATGAATGATCAACTACTGATTTGAACCTGTCTGCTCTCTTTCATCATATCCATGTAATCTGAATTCATCACTATGATATCTTGGCCTATTACAATTGACAATATTTAAGAGAGAATAAGAGATATGTTCTTCATTTCCTACATTACTGTCTTGATAATGATCAAATGAAAACCGAGTTTGAAAATATGAATCATGAAAAAAATTATGATCACCCTCTCCAACAATGATATCTTTAGAGGATGTATCAAAGTTAAAAGGATCTTTATTGGACTCTTGAACAACATATTCATATCTATTTTCAACCATAGCATTCATACTTTTCTGATCATCTCTTAGTTGATAAATAGGATTTGATGAAATTTCATTAGACAACAAATCTTTAAAATCCTCTTCATCATCACTATATTTATCGAATACTGGAAAATCAGAATAAAATCCTGAAGGTTTTTGCATTGAAAAATCAGCAATCTGATCTTGAAACAGATTTCGAAAAATATCATTGCCTTCTTCATCATCAACAACCTTTACATCTAAATCTAAATCATTCTCGAACACCAAACATTCTTCATGATGGTTAAACATGACAACCACCTCTTTTTCATGAAACAAAACATAGTCTACAAGATCTTCAAGACTGTGTGGATGTTGCAAGTCTGTGTAAGCAGGGGTTGCAACATGACTGTTTAGGAGCAGATCTATCTCTTCTTCTGTTAAAGGAGGAGGCAGTCTGTGCAATTTTTGGATCAATCAACTATTGTTTTCTTTCTCTTCTGTAGGTTGACCATGATGTTGAATATCTTCTTCTTGAATGTGATCACAAGAGCTATCATAACCTACTTTTTTATCAACCAACTCTTCTTCATACTGATTATCTTCATCGACTTGAGACATTTCTAATATTCCTTCCCCCTCTTCAAGAAGATGTGTTTGATCTGTTTGTCTTATGAATTTTATATTACAACAATCTTCAAAAAGTATTTCAGCTGAATAGATTCTTTTACAATGTTGATGAAAAAGTATGTGAAAATCTTTCAATGAAGGAATACTGGAATGAGGTAAATATTTATACCAGAGTCTAGCATATCTTTCCAATGAAAACATAAGCAGTTTCACGAGGAAATCTTCATGATGTATATTTAATTCATCCATGATCTTGTGTAATTCAAACAAGTGTTGAGTGGGATTGTCGTTTGCATATTCTCCAAATTTAGGAAGGACATCTTCCCAAACTTTAATCTCTGGAATAGTGTTTGGAAAACCATAAAAATTTGTAAAGTCCAGAGGAGAAAACCTTGCAGCAATCCGAGCGGCAAATGAATCCGACATTTTGAGACCGGTGGAGTCGCCATTGAATCATGTAGAGTCTTCGAACCAAGGAGTCGCCAGGTGAATGATCACAACCAATTGAATGCATATCCCTTGTTCACCATCAAGAAATAGATCTGAACTTTTTGTTGTATCCCAAGGAAGATAACTTCATTCCTCCGTCCTTGATAATGACGCCAAAAAATGTTGTAGCAAGAGTTGGTTCTAGGCTATAATAGAGCCAAGACTTAGCACATTTTAAATGAAATAAATTTTGTCACTCAGACTTGACTTGGGTTGCATGCAAGTAAATTCCGAGATAAACTCAAACCACTTTTGATTGGAGACTTCCCATTCCAACCCGAGAGGGATCTCTCGAAAATATGTCACAACAGAATATTCAATAGATTTAACAGTGGGCAGATCTGTGGGTAACAAAAAGTTTTTGGTTTTTAGGGTTGATGGGTTGGACTGGAAAGTAGTCCATTGGGCATGGAGTCAAATGATCAAGAAAGTAATAAGAGTGTTTCGACAATGGAAATCCATGGAGCAGAGGTGAGATAGAAGATGATTACAGAGTGAAGGATTTATAAAAAGTATGGCAACAAAATAAAGAGAAAACATATCAAAATTCAAGGAGCACTTAGCAATGAGTGAATTCCAAGCATAAATCAATGGAAAGAGATAGTTGGGACAGAGCATCTAGAAAGGATGAATTCTGAACCTTCATATCTCTGCAAGAAACAACCTATAACCTGTCTAGCAACAAAGCATCTAACAAATGGATGAATTTCATTATAGACACAGTTAAAAATCGGGAAGAAAATGGAAATAAAACCAAGTGAAATGATGTGAAAATGAAGCGATAAGACATTCTCTGCAAACAAAATCACAAGAATATCTGATATAGATCGAAAATGCTCTCCACTCTTTTATTAAACATGATAACAAGTGCTACAGCCCAGGAGTACTACTCCTCTCCCTCCCTATGTCACTTTTACAAATATTCCTCATATATCTATTGATGTTGAAATCCTCTCTAATCTAAAAGATATCAACAGTTACAACCAATTCTTGAAACTTTTTGCCATAGAAAATGGGCCAAACTGCCGAAAACTAGGGCCGCGGTTACGGATCTGTATCTCTTGAATAGAGACAACTGTGTATAAACTGAAATATCATTTTGTGCATCTGTTTATTCTGAGAAAAAACCTCTCTCAGTTCCCTGAGATCCATTTTCATTTGCCTCATAACTGTATTTTACAAACATGTGTCAAAACAAGAAAATATGAGATCCGAAAATTAGGGCTTGGAGATGGATTCCATTCTCCCAATATGTGACACCTGTAGGAAAACTGAGAGAGGATTTTTATCTTCTATGTGTAATAAAAAAAACCTCTGACCATTTCTCAAAATGATTCTCCAGTCTCTCAGAATCATCCTTTTAAAATGATGACTCAACATAGTAAAAAACGCTACATTTATGAAAACGAACCTCATCTTGCGGGGGAATTTTGAATTCCTTCTCAAGCTCCAAATGAAATTATGAAGATACCAATGGAAATATTAGGATCTTTATATGTCGATCGACTATTCGAATGCCGAAAATGGCCTACCCAAGGCTGAGAAAAATGGTTTTTTTCCCAAGGACGTTTTTTTCATATGACTGGAGTCCCAATTTCGGGTTTTCGGGTTTCGAGGTTTTGGGTATCATGTCTTCAAGCATTATGACATGCAAGGAATATCGAATCATGAAATCACGATGGGATTAATTAGGCGATAATCATTTGTCTTAATCTCTTAATTAATCATGATTAGCAATTAATCTTTAATCTTTCGTGGATTTAAGTGTCGAGACTTCGATAAAACTTGATGCGAGAAATCCCAAATCGTGAAATTGTGATGGGATTTATTAACAGTTAAAAAACTTTTATCTTTGTTATTAAGCACGATTAAAACACAGGCTTTCGGGGTTTCAGAAATCGCAAACTTGAAACTTAAATCATGAAGGCAGCTCGAGTAGCGAAATCACGATGAGACTTGTCAACATTAATCGTTCTTATTCTTTAATTAACCCGGCTTATCCTTTAATACTTTAGTGAATTAGCGGATTGGGGTTGTAGTTATTAAAATATCTATGTGGGCCAAATCCCCGACAGCCAAAAATCCCGGACTCGTGAGCTTTTTCTCCACGTGGCTTAATGCTTGGTGTATGTGGTCGTTCAACTGCCAATGCTTCCATTCATTTTCCTTGTGACTCAACGCTCAAATAGATGGTACATTTATTTGATTTTCACATGAGCCTTGTCTTTGGATTTTTTGTGAGTTGGCTTGTGACTATTGTACTACTGTGGCATTTGGAGCTGATTTCGGCGTTATTTGACTGAAGATGATAGGTAGAGTACATTCAGTGATGCACGTGACAGACGAGTGATTGTTTTCTCACATCTACACTTTTGGTAGTTAAACACTATAAAATTTTTCTCTCCTAAGTTACTGAAAGCCAAAATTTCAATATTTGTTACAACTGAATAGTTAAATCTATGTAATATGAGTAGTATTGATTACTAATATTAACTACACAATGGGGTTATGACTTTGTGTTGAATACACTGTAATACCTTGTTTCTGAATATGGTTAATGTACGTGTTTGATTACGTATATACTTAGTAATATCTATACAAACCTATGTTACTTTGATAATGTATTACTTGCATCATTCGTTTACAGGGATAAGATTAATACCAAGTTGTTACCTATCACTAATACTGAAGCTCATATCCATTGCTTGTATTGGATAGTGTAAGCAGTGATATCATAGGTTACATATGCGTTTTGTTATGATTTACTACTAGTCCAACCTAAGAGATTAGTAAGCCCATACTTATCTAAACAGTGTTTTCATTACACATACTAATAAGATCCATATTGACGCTTAGTACTAACTCCATAGATTACTGATATGCCTATTCCTATGTATAAGATGGGCTATTTATTTCCCATAATTTCTATGGTATCCATACTCATACGGTAAATACACGCCTTCTTATAGGAAAAAAATTCATATATGGTAGTAGTAATAGCATAAGAGCTTGAATATGGACTATCTTATACATGTCTAATCTAAGCAATGGTCTTGATACTACTCATTATACTACCCAATTAGATCAATTTGCAAATAGATATATACTAATGACCTATGGGAATAAAGGATATCGATAATATGCATACTTCAAAGGGCAGATCAAAGTCTTCAACTTTTTTTACATGTATCAAGCTAACAAGAGATATTCCGATTACATCATGTTCTTAGTACCCAACCCCATCTATTCCCATTAGTTTATGAGATAAGTACCAGGTAAAGCAATGTGAATCGTGTTTACCTAATCAAGCAATCATAGGAACAATTGTAATAAACCTATATGAGCTTCATAGATATTACAATGATCAAATCACTTAAGCTTCATATTCCATGGACTCATGAGTATTACATGTTGTAAGCTCTACCTTATTTCCATAATTATATCCTCTTGCTAATACAGGCTAATACATAAGCTGTGATTACTTACAAGGATAAGCTAGATAAGAACTGGGTATAACACTTACGATGGATCTGAAATCATAGAGTAAGCTTGTATCCTTACATTAGTATTGGCTCAATTCCCATGAGATCCGTAATCAATATCAAGCATGTATGATGTCAATACACTGTATAACCTATGTGATTGAATATGTTATGTATTAATCATACTAGTGAAGTTGAACAATACTAGTACCATATAAGCTTGGAATCAAACATGATAACACAGTTAAACAATGGCGTTCATACTAATATGTACGTACTAAGAGCTCATGACACCGATATGTATAAGATCAATACTTGGAGCTATATACTAGTGACACTCTTATCTGATTCATTGTATAGATCAATGGGATTCATTCATCTCATAATGAGCACCTATGTAAGTTGAGTGTTCTAGAGGTTGTATACTTTATAGTAGTGATTGATTACTACATGCTCTATGAACCAACTAGGAACTTCTCTAATATATGAATATTGTTATTTGAGACGTAGACACACTATCGATTTCTTATGTTCCTGTAGTCACCCTGAAATATTAGTATGGTACTGATCAAATTAGGCAGATAGGATACCACTTGTATTCATTCAATGGGATTACTTATACCACTCATACCTACCCCAAGTAGAAGGGTAAGATATACCAGTGAGCAAAGGGAACAAGGGATAGTGACACACTTACTATGATAGGTAGTATATCAATAATATGGAACTCGTTTAATCTTAGCTAGTCTCAATACACATAGGTTCTCTATTTCTTATAAGCCCAATACTGACTGCACTATTCCCATAAAAAGCTAATATCATAACAAGAGCTATGGGTACAAGTAAGCAACTTGACTAGATTAGTACTAAGCCCAATGCTTATGTAAGTTGAATGATAACTAAGCTCACACGGGGTATATACACATTACAATAGTAATAAGGAAGATTCCATAATAAATATGACTAAGCTTACGATATAAGTAAAGGTTCGAGGCTATGTGTATAAGGATTGCAATACTAATCTTAAGCTAGTCTAACTATGATGGGTTTCATTACTATACCAATACATCATGCTAGTATGATCGAATCATAATCAGATAAGGATGATTCCCATTAGAGTGATACATGTTATAACTATGTGTAATAGACGTAATATACCAATACTGATACTGGGTTCAATGGGAAACAACATGGTAACATAAGAGATATGGAAACTATGATTACTAGTAATACAGGTGCTGTAATGAACAACACCATTTATCACTTACTCTGATTAATGACATTACTACTATATCTACCTAATGATCTCGTATTCAATGCAAGATGTTAGTGTTTTCCTATGGGAATTAAGTAACATAGATGTGTTGTAATAGGTAATGGTAGAATAGAAACAACAAGTATGACATCAACTCTAATCTCTTATATAGGGGAAATGACTAGAACCATTAGCATTACTTAAGCTAGTATCACTTCTATTACTCACATGGTCATACAATCTCACTATGATAGCTTCTCTATATGGGATATGACTTCAAGTGTTATGCTTAAGCTCTACCTTATATTACCATAACTATGATGAGGTTTCTACATATGATAGTTATGTATGTTCTATAAAGGTTAGTGAATCATTACAACTTAGTTGAGTTTGGTTTATGTATATAAAGCTACTAATAGTGTTAAGTGTGTCATATTATGTTACAAGTACAATATAACCATAATCACTAAAGTAGTGGAATTTGTTATCATAGCTATTACATATAACAAGGGCATTTAACCTATAATGATGATTACCAACCCGCTTGATATATGTATTACTATTATACAATATCACATATTACACATAACTAGTATTAGTGCACTGTGAGGTTAGTCTCATTCCCATTAATCTATGTAATCAAATCAACATAAGTAACCCGTATCATGCTTATTAGTTACAATCTATACTTACCATTATGTTATGGCATTACTACCGATTGATCTGAGTATTAAGCCCATAAGTATCTATATATCAACTTTGTGTTCATAAAGGTTAGATATGTCTATGATTACCATTACTAAGCTGTAACATGTACAAAAGGTGATATAAGTGATATGTATAGGGTCAACTACTTACACCTAAGCTCTAAGCTGAGCTGATTATAACCTGTATAAATATGAAGTAATATGCAAATACTGATGATTACCCTCTTCATGCTATAACTAGTAATCAATACTAATCAAATGACTGGAATGATAGAGATCAATGAATACATTAAGTTGAATACGACTTAGTCCAACCACTTTAATCATAGTATCCATGTATCATAAGCTTCTTGATTTCCATTGCTTGTAAGCTGTGTTTGAATTAAGCTAGGAATCACACTGGTCTCATAGTAAGCTTCTACTTCTTCATACTTTATTAGCATATCAAATATGGATAAAAAGTATTCCAACTTTCCCTTATTAGTGACTATTGATTTAATGGTAATTAGACTCCTTCATAACTAGAGTAATTGAATACAAATCTTGTACATGCTTATACTAGTTGATTTGATTATGGTAATAAGGCAGTGTTACTATGAATGGTATAAGGCTTATCATAGAGCCTAACCTATCATTAAAGCTGAGCTAAACTATGTTGGCATGTTTTTTAGATAGAGGTAGAGTATGCGTGTTTGTCATTGATGGCGAAGATCAACATGAAGAGTAGCGCAACGATAATGGCATGGAAATGGAAAGATCAATAGTGAAGAGAAACAGTGATCATTGGATCCCATTCAAAATTCCCGATGACCGTCAGATATGAATTCATATAGGAGGAGTGCATAGTAGAAGAGAATAGATCTCAGGTGTCAGATCTGAGCCCGAAGACCGACTGTCGTTGGATCCATAAGAAGGAGCACGGTCTTTACGTGCAAGATGAAGCGTGCCTACAAAATCCTGAAAGCAGGAGAACCATCCATCTTCAAGAAGGACATGTGGCGAGCGATTGGAATTTTGCTGACTGGAAAGTCAAAGAAAGGAGGTGCTCTATCCTATGAAATCGCTAAATGCGAAACCACGACTCAATCTGAGTCGTTTATCAAAGGGAGATCGTGGATCATTGATCAGGCATGACAAAGGCCCGTGAAGTTTCGAAATCACGATAATATCTTGACCGTTGATCCAAGAGGGACATGTGGTGAGGGATTCACATTTCGCTGACTGGAAAGTCAAAGGAAGGAAACACTCTAACCTTGCAACTCGCGATAAGGTCTGGCCCGTTGTCATAGACAAGGTCACATCGTAGAAGGCTTAAGGGAAGGAGCTAATTGCTAAGCTCCATTTCAGGGATCTCAACTTGGAGTGTCGAGACCCTTCATCATAGGAATCCCAAAACGCGAGATCGCAATGATATCTGGTCCGTCAGATCATTGGAGATCTCGACCGTTGATCAGTCTCGATGAAGTTCATAAGTTCATGAAATGCGAAACGCGTTTTGGTGTAGGTTGTGGTCACCTTCGATGGTCATGTGAGAGGGAGGAGCTATCGGAGCTAAGCTCCATTTCGGGGATCACAACTTGGAGCGTCGAGACCCTTTGACATAGGATTGCCAAAATGCGAAATGCGAAACACATTTTGATTAGGCCCATGGTCACAACCAATGGGAATATGGGATAAACAAAAGACCTTGCTGATTTAATCCAATGATGCTTGTTAAATGGAAATTTGATCGAAGGGCTACTGTTGATCATTACGATTAACTATTCAGTTACAATTCAGTTAGCAGAACCGAATCATGGTTCTTGGATGGTTAGCGATTCAGTGGCTGAAGCATTGTTGTCCTAGGAATTCGAGGTGTAACTGAAGTTGTGTGAAGTGCATAAAAGAAAGATGTAGTGACTGTGTATGGGGTTGTTTTGAATGAAAAATGAGTTGAACTGTAAGAAAAGGAAAATTACAGTATGCGCAGTGTGAGATAAAACTTAGAAATGAGTAACAGATGCTGAATAGATAGAAGAAAGAGAAGAATTGCAGAACAACTTGAAACAGAGGAAAATTGCAGAACAGATAGAAGCATAGAAGAATTGCAAGACATAAGATAAGTGGAAAGAATTGAAACACTTGTGTTGTTGGTCATTCAATCATTTTACTTATAAACAGGGAGGTAGGGTGGTTCTAGGGAGGACTGTGGTCCTCTGATATTCAAGTTGATGCTTGAATATTGAAATTTGTAGCTTCCATCTAGTTGTGGCTAGAAAACAGGGTGGAAGGGTGGTGCTTGGGAAAAAAACAGAGTTTTTTGTATGCAAGTTGGTGCTTGTGTATTAAGTGGAAGTAGGTGCTTCCATCCAGTCGGTGCTGGAACACTTAGGGAGTTGGTGCTTCCTTCTAGTGGGTTCTAGAGAAACCAGAGAGTTGGTTCTCTCAACAAGTTGGAGCTTGTGAAACAGGGGTAGTAGCCTCACTTTGAGTTGCTGCTCAAACATAGATGATGTACATAACTTAAAAGACTGCCTATCATTTCGAAGAAGAAGAGGTTTTCTCCCTTTATGGGTTTCCTCGCAAAAATTTGTCTCTGTATATATCTTATGTGTGACTAATGCTCATTATTTATGTTGTCCATATGTTGTATAATATTGATGGTCACTTGGAGAAAGATTAAAAATGGTTCAATATTGTTAAAATTGTTTAAGCACAGTAACAACTGATTCACCCCCTGTCTCAGTTGTCTTAGTAATTTCAACAATTGGTATCAGAGCAGGTTCCTTTTATCTAAAGGTATATCTGTAAGCTTAAACATGACAATTCATGAAGGGACTTCAACCACTAAGCCTCCTTTGTTTGATGGAATAAATTTTGCCTTCTAGAAGGTTAGAATGAGAACATACCTAATGGCCTTAGGTGTTGATGTTTGGGATGTAGTAGAGACTGGATACATAAAGCCTGTTGTGCCAGCTTCCAAGGATGATAAGTTAGAATTTATCTTTAATGCTAAGGGGATGAATTCTATCTTGAATGGACTTGTAGAAGCTGAGTTTGTAAAGGTGATGCATCTTCAAACTACCAAAGAAAAGTGGGATACACTTATTAGCAGTTATGAAGGAAATGAGAAAGTAAAAGATGCCAAACTTCAAACATATAGATTGAAATTTGAACAGCTAAAGATGAATGAAGATGAAATAGTTAACAAGTATTTTTTAAGAGTTGAAGAACTTGTGAATGCCATGAAAGGTCTTGGTGAGAAGTTTGAAGAATCATTCTTAGTTCAGAAGATTTTAAGATCTCTGTTTGATAAATTTAATCCAAAAGTTTCTGCAATAGAAGAACTAAATGATCTTAAAACTTTGTCCATTGATCAACTCCTAGGAACCTTAACTGCATATGAAATGAGAATTAGCAAAGATAAATCCATTACTAGAGAGGCTTCTTTTAAAGCAAACAAGAATACTGATTCAGAGCTAGATGATATTGAAGCAAAATTTGTGAGAAGGTTAAAGAGAGGATCATGCAAATATCAAGGCAAGTTGCCCTTCAAATGCTTTAACTGTGGTAAAATAGGCCATTTTGCATCTAAGTGTCCCCACAAGAAAAAAGACCAAGAAGACCAGAACTCTGATGATGAAAATAAATACAAATTTAAGAAATATAGTAAAAAGAAAAGTTTGTGTGCAAACAATGATGACTCCTCGGAAGACTTAGATAGTGATTCATCCTGTGAAGACAAAGTGAATGACTTTATGCTTATGGATATGGGATATCTTGATGATAAACTCATAGAAGGTGACATGGATGATGAAGAAGCAATGGTGGATATGGAAGGTGAATTAATCAGTGCTTTGGAAGAAATTGTCAAACTCAGATGTAAGAAGAGAAAACAAAAACAGTTGTTGATACATTTTAAAATGAATGGTAAAAAACCTGATGAAGACTTTTCTCTATTAAAAGTAGAGTTAGAAGAGGCAAAGAAAATAGAGGACATACTGAAAGAACAATTATCAGAGAAGAAAGCAAAGTGTGAAGCCTTAGAAGAAGAGAGAGTAAAAACCATAAAAGAGATGGAGAAGTTTAAGGCATTGTATCACCAAAACTTGTCAAGTATTAAAGCTTCAGAAGGATTAACCTCCATTCTAAATCAGCAAAGAAACCAAAAGTTGAAATCTGGCTTGGGGTATGAAGAAGGATCAAGTAGTGATCATTCAAGTAATACAAAACCTATCAAGTTTGTCAAATCCTCAAACATTGACAACAATCACTCTGCAGAAACAAAGAAAAAGAATCAGCCACCAAGAAGGAATAAAAGAAAAAGTACCAGAACCGAATTTGTAGATCAGAGAGATTATTAGCATGAAAGAAATCGACCTCCTCAAAGAAGACAAACTTTTTCAAGGTACAAAGGTTTTTTCTATGGTTATTGTTTTTTCTTCTCTAATTTTGGTCACAAAGCTATAAATTGTTCTTTAATATTTAGATATGAACAATCAAGATACTCAACGAATAACCATCTTCCACAACAAAGATCAATACAACCAAGCAACAAACAACCTCAGACTATAAATCATGTGATGGTTGGGAAAAGGACGCAAGTTAAGAATAAAAATCACTATGATATGCTATTCAATGAACCAGAATGTTACCTCTGCCATAATTATGGACATAAAGCTACAGATTGTCACTTAAGGAATTACAAGCCAGATTTGATCCCCACTGCTGAAAATGTCAAGGTTTGGAAGAAGAAAGTAGATGACAAGTGTGGAATAGTGTTATCAGCCCAAAAACAAAAGAATCCCTGGTATATTGACAATGGATGTTCCAAACT
>SNQJ01S0066191.1:43936-62619 GCA_010110895.2 Picea sitchensis
GTGATAATTTACTAGTTGTTTTGGTTTATGTAGATGATATTATTTTTGGTTGTACTAATGAATCCTCTATCCAGTGGTTTGCTAACTCTATGCAAACAGAGTTTGAGATGTCCATGATAGGAGACTGTCATACTTTCTAGGTTTACAAGTAAATCAAAGTTCTGTAGGAATATTTATCTCACAAGAAAAATATTTGAAAGAGATGTTGAAGAAATTTTAGATGGAGGATTCCTCTCCTGTAAGTACACCTATGGTGGTTGGTTGAAAGCATAGTAAAGATGGCATTTCACTTGATGTTGATCAAAGGACATATTTCTCTATGATAGGAAGTCTTCTGTACATCACATCATCCTGTCCTGATATAATGCAAGTTGTTGGAATGATAGGTCATTATCAGTCTGCTCCTAAACAAAGTCACTTGGTAGCTATCACAAGGATATTCAAATACTTGAAGGGAACAATGACTTATGGTCTGTGGTATCCCAGAAAATAGAATTTTCAGTTAACTGCTTATTCAGTTGCAGATTGGGCAAATTGTGTGGATGAGAGAAAGAGCACCAGTGGAGGTGCCTTCTTCCTGGGTGACTTGTTGGTAGCATGGATTAGTAAGAAGAAGGGATCTATTTCCTTATCAACTACAGAATCATAGTACATTATTGTTGCTACTTGTTGCACTTGGATTTTGTGGATGATTCAAACTCTTGCAGATTTGAAGGTAAACTATATTGTTCCGATTACAATTCACTGTGATAACACTAGTGCAATTAGTGTCTCCAAGAACCCTGTTCTTCACTCCAAGACTAAGAATATCCCAATAAAATAGCATTTTCTCAGAGAAAAAGTTACAAACAGAGTCGTTCAGTTGAATTATATTCCTTCCACAAAACATATAGCTGATATCTTTACTAAACCGTTAGCAGAGACCCCTTTTGGATATCTTCGTCAAAAGTTGGGGGTTATAAATTCTTTCGTCTAATCTGTTCACCTGGTCAGGGGGAGTACTTATTGAATATCTGTTGTATTTCTAAGCTACTCATAGTTGACAGGGGGAGTATGTACTGCAACAACTCAGGGGGAGCGGGTTTCTTCTTTGACATTGATGTCAAAGTGGGAGAAAGTGTGGTAATTTCAAGGATGCTACAATGGTAGTAATTTCAAGGATGCTACAGTGGTATAGTTGCATGTTTTTTCAAGGGGTTACCATCAATGCCAAAGGGGGATATTGTTGGCATGTTTTTCAGACAGAGGCAAAGTATGTGTGTTTTTCATTGATGGCGAAGATCAGCACGATCAGTAGCGCAACCATAATGGCATGGAAATGGCAAGATCAATAGTGAAGAGAAACAATGATCATTGGATCCCATTCAGAATTCCCGATGACTGTCAGATCTGAATTCAGATAGGAGGAGTGCACAGTAGAAGAGATTAGATTTGAGGCGTCAGATCTGAGCCCGAAGACCAACTGTCGTTGGATCCATAAGAAGGAGCACGGTCTTTACATGCAAGATGAAGCGGGCCTACAAAATCTTGAAAGCAGGAGGACTATCCATCTTCAAGAAGGACACGTGGCGAGGGATTGGCATTTTGCTGACTGAAAAGTCAAAGAAAGGAGGTGTTCTATCCTATGAAATCGCGAAATGCGAAACCATGACTTAATCTTAGTCATTGATCAAAGGGAGATCGTGGATCGTTGATCAGGCATGACGAAGGCCCGTGAAGTTGCGAAATAGCAATATGATCTTGACCGTTGATCCAAGAGGGACATGTGGCAAGGGATTAACATTTCCCTGACTGGAAAGTCAAAGGAAGGAAATTCTCTAACCTTGCAACTCGCGATAAGGTCTGGCCCGTGGTCATAGACAAGGTCACATCGTCGAAGGGTTAAGGGAAGGAGATAATTGCTAAGATCCATTTCGGGGATCACAACTTGGAGTGTCGAGACCCTTCATCATAGGAATCCTGAAACGTGAGATCGCAATGAGATATGGACCGTTGGATCATTGGAGATCTCGATCGTTGATCAGGCTCGATGAAGTTCATAAGTTCACAAAATGAGAAACGCCTTTTGGTGTAGGCTATGGTCATTGCCGATGGTCATGTGAGAAAGAGGAGCTAGCGGAGCTAAGCTCCATTTCGGGGATCACAACTTGGAGCGTCAAGACCCTTCGACACAAGATTTCCAAAATGCGAAATGCGAAACGTATTTTGATTAGGCCCATGGTCACAGCCAGTGGGCATATGGGATAAACGCAAGACCTTGCGGATTTAATCCAATGATGCTTGTTAAATGAAAATTTGATCGAAAGGCTACTGTCGATCTTTACGATTAACTGTTCAGTTATGATTCAGTTAGAAAAAACGAATCATGGTTATTGGATGGTTAGCGATTCAGTGGCTGAAGCATTGTTGTCTTAGGAATTCAAGGTGTAACTGAAGTTGTGTGAAATGCATAAAAGAAAGACGCAGTGACTGGTATGGGGTTGTTCTGAATGAAAAATGAGTTGAACTGTAAGAAAAGGAAAATTACATTATGCATAGTGTGAGACCGATAGGATGTGCTGTGTGAGATAAAACTCAGAGATGAGTAACAAATGCTGAATAGACAGAAGCAAGAGAAGAATTGTAGAACAACATGAAGCAGAGAAAAATTGCAGAACAAATAGAAGCATAGAAGAATTGCAGGACAGAAGAGAAGTGGTAAGAATTGAAACACCTGCGTTGTTGTCCATTCAATCATTTTACTTATAAACAGGGAGGTAGGGTGGTGCTAAGGAGGACTGTGGTCCTCTGATATTCAAGTTGATGCTTGAATATTGGAAGTTGTAGCTTCCATCTAGTTGTGGATAGAAAACAGGGTGGCAGGGTGGTACTTGGGAAAACACAGAGTTTTCTGTATGCAAGTTGGTGCTTGTATAAGTGGAAGTAGGTGCCTCCATCTAGTCGGTGTTGGAACACTTAGGGAGTTGGTGGTTCCTTTTAGTGGGTGCTAGAGAAACCAGAGAGTTGGTGCTATCAACAAGTTGGAGCTTGTGAAACAAGGGTAGTAGCCTCACTTTGAGTTGGTGCTCAAACATAGATGATGCACAAAACTTAAAAGAATGCCTATCATTTCGAAGAAGAAGAGGTTTTCTCCCTTTATGGGTTTCCTCGCGAAAATTTGTCTCTGTATATATCTTATGTGTGACTGATGCTCATTATTTATGTTGTCCATATGTTGTATAATATTGATGGTCACTTGGAGAAAGATTAAAAATGGTTCAATATTGTTAAAATTGTTTAAGCACAGTAACAACTGATTCACCCCCCCTCTCAGTTGTCATAGTAATTTCAACAAACTATACGAAAAACATACACCCTAATAAGTAAGCCGATCGGAGTATAAGTACAACTAAGTTAAGTATGATCAATGCATATTATAAGCTAGTTTCAAACCAGTATGATTGATTCGAGTTATTACATGGGTTCAATGTATGAATGAGTCATATAAGGTAAAACAAGGAGAGTAGTATCCTATATGTTACATATTATGTAAATACTATAATATCATGAAGCTTGATCATTACACATAGGTCTAAGAGTTCTAATACGAACCAATGGTGTTGCCACAGGGCTGGGCCCCTATGGCCATGTCACAGTCCACTGGACTGTGACTTGGTTGCGAGGGGCTAGCTCTGTTGCCAATCTGGCGAAGCCGTCAGATTGGCANTATAATATCATGAAGCTTGATCATTACACATAGGTCTAAGAGTTCTAATACGAACCAATGGTGTTGCCACAGGGCTGGGCCCCTATGGCCATGTCACAGTCCACTGGACTGTGACTTGGCCTCGGGGGCCCAACCTTATGGCCAAGCCATTGGCATGCCCACGGCTTGGGTACAAGGGCCAAATCTTAACATAATTTAAATTAAAAAATAAAATTAAAATTAAAACAAAAACTGAAATATCAATGGGAATTTTGAGCTTACCTGAAGCTCGACCCACCTGCTCGAAGGAGCACCCACCAACACGACAACACCACCACCCAAAGGAGCTCCCACCAACACCAACATGAAAACACGTCCGCACCAAAACCACGTCCGTGCCCACGGCTTGGCTACACATGATGAAATATAAATTAAAATTTAATTTAAAAAATAAAATTAAAAGAAAAAGAAAAACTAAAATAACACTGGGAAATTGGAGCTTACATGAAGCTCGACCTGCCCGCATAAAGGATCACCCACCAACACGACAACAAAACCACTCGAAGGAGTGCCCACCAATACCAACACGACAGGGCGTCCACGCTGAAACCATGTCTGTGTCCATGACTTGTCTACACAGGCCGAAATATAAATTAAAATTTAAATTAAAAAATAAAATTAAAAGAAAAAGAAAAACTAAAATAGCACTGGGAAATTTGAGCTTACCTGAATCTCGGCCCTGCCCACCCGAAGGAGCACCCACCAACACGATAGAACAACCTCCCGAATGAGCGCCCACCAACACCAACACTCAGTCCCTCACGCAACACAGCTCGCGGCAACACTCAGTCCCTCACACAACACAGTCTGCGCCAACACTCAGTCCCTCACACAACACAGTCCACACCAACACTCAGTCCCTCACACAACACAGTCCGTGCCAACACTCGGTCCCTCACACAACACAGTCTGTGCCAACACTCAGTCCCTCACACAACACAGGCAATCACAGTCAAAGTCGAGAAAAACATTGCATTTTCGATGTCCGGTTAATATATAAGTAGTTTTTCGGCCGAAAGAATTGTTCGGCCGAAAGAATCTTTTGGCCTAACCATGTTTTCAGTCTGAATATATTTTGGCTGAAAAGATATTGCTGGATGAAAAAAATCCGTTCGACTAAATTTCTACACAAAAATCGAGGGCATTGTCATTGTACCGTTCGATTTTACGTTCCATAGTTTGGTCGAAAATTAGTTCGTTTGAAACAAATAGCTTTCATCCGAAAAATAATATTAGTTCGACCGAAAGAATGTTTTTCGGAATTTTGGAGATGAGATTGTCACGAAAGTGTTACCCAACTCCGTGAATTTACCCTAATATTAAATTTATTTTTATTTATATGAAAATATATTTTTTATTATTCAAAGAAAAAATAAAAACTAAATGTTTGCACATATGATCGAAACCTTATTACAAGTAAGTTATAAAAAAACAAAAATTCCACCACAAGAAACACCTTTTTCAACCATTATTAACTTTAGATTTAAAATATTGTCCCCGAGGTGTAGGACAGTCGGTGACAGAGTGTGTTGTTAAGCCACTCCGTGTTGAAAAGTCACCGGTTCGAAACCTACGGGGACAAAAAATCCAACCATGTTAAGGGTTGGTGTGGCTTAGGCCGGGTGCGATCCCCGGGTGAATTTGACGGCTTAGATGCCCCTGAGTCGCGGTTTCTCAACCCAAAGGTTAATCCCGATGCCAAGAAGGTCCGAACCAATTAACAAACAAAAAAAAAACTTTAGATTTAAAATAATAATATTAAAAACCTTGAGATGTTAAAGTTGAAAACCTTGATTATTTCTATTTACAATATAAATATTGGGTTCTTTAATTCCCCTCTTTAAACCTTGATTATTTCTATTTTTATTATTTTTATTTCGATATATAAATCTTGGGTTCTTTAATTCCCCTCTTTAAACCATCTAAAACAATCCAAATAACAAAGAATGAAAGAGAATTACACATGGAAAATGACAAGTAAACAAATATATACCTTAAGAAAATGGGCAAGGTTTGTTGATACTTAAAAGAGAATTACACATAAAAATGAAAAGTAAACAAATATACACCTTACAAAATAAACAAGGTATAAAAATTAAACAAATATATACCTTAAAAAATAAATAAGGTTTGTTTCTACAAATGAAGTTGATGCAAAAGATTGATAAACCTTCCAAATATTGTGTGATGCAATTTGGTGGAGTCCTTGTAATGCCTTCATTAAGCCACGATGTTACAATATGGTTTGGGTAAATGACCAAGGAAGACAACACTCAAAAAAGAGATGGATTGTGAGCAAGGATTCCCATGCCACATCTATGGAGCAACATGACTATCAGAAAATCTTAACAATAACTTCACATGAATGGACAAGAAAAATGCAAGCACCAATTCAAAAAAGAGCCAAGGTTAATGAATGGATTTAAGAAACCCTCGAGCACCAATTTAACGAAGAGCCAAAGGTTAAAGGAAGATGATAGAAAGAATGTAATGGTAAAATGACATGATTTTTCTCAATCCCATATCCTTTAGGGTTTTGAGAACATTAAGTAACCACAAATACAACGAAAATGTGAATATTAATTTCCAAGGCTTTAGAAATGATTTCTAAAAATATCTCTCCAAAAACATGTAAGGTGTGTTACCAATGAGTTGGTGTGATCTCATAGGTGTGAAAAATCTAATAAATCACCGTTTTTGGTGTGCACTTAGTGTTGTTGCAATAGAATCATGGTTAATGATTGATTGGATTTGTGTAGAAGATAATTAACAAAGTCAGTGCATAGTATGTTGTACAAGTTTGGGAACACAAACATGAAGTCAACATATATTTGTAATTGTTGGCATAATAAAGCATACTTGTGAGAACATAAAGAAAGAATGGTGGACATGAAAGTAGTTGAAAGCTTGAAAACATCATAACTCAAATTGATGGACAAGTGGTAGTGAAATCAAGTCAAGAATGGAGGAATATAGATTGTTGTTTCATAGTGGTTAAGTTCATTAGAATGCACAACATTGGAGAAGGAAGGTATACGTTGATGGAGGAAGAAGGAAATCAAGTTGATATTGAGAGATATAGTTTGGATTGTAACCAAGTGCGATTCAAAAGGGAGAGAATTTGTCCTCAAGGAGAAAGATTTAGAAGAAAGAAGTTATACCTAAAAGGGATTGAAAATAAAATACAAGGCGTCTTGTTGAGAAGTGATAAAACTAAGGTTAAGAGGATGAAAAGACTAATTGGATAATGAGAGAAAAGAGTCGGCACTTCGGTGATTTGATGCTAGAGGCCAAAGAACATGAAGGAGGAAGTGTATTTATGGGATTGATAGATAACAAGTATGAGGAAAACAAAGTTCGATGATGGAAATAATCTGTAGAGAAGTCACTACAAGGAGAACACATTTTAGTAGAGGTTTTTAGTGTTACAAAATTTGACAAAAAATTCAAAAACAAAATCCGCTACAACCTCTTCTATTGATTGTGGAGGTTTTAATGGATGTTCCATATAACTAAAAACCTTTGGGTTGACAGAGGCTGTAGTGGAGGTTTTTTTCTTTTTTCTTTTTTCGGTGTTGTTATTGTCAAAACACATCGGTGCGGTCTTGAAAAACCTGCACCAGTGCATTAATATAAACAAACTCCCTTGTGTGTTAATATAATAAAAATTCCTTGGTGCATTTACAACTATTGCACATCGATTCTTCCTTTTCTGTTGTATGAAAATAACTGATGTTCTTTTAATTTCTATGCATTGGTTCTGCCTTGTTTGCATATGAAGCATTAATGTGCTCTAGTTTTTGTATGCACCGATACGTTGAAGTTATAGTGAGCATCGATGCAATGAAGTTATCCTGAGACCTAGTGTCTTTAATATAGCATGCTCCCTTGTGCTTGTATAATTAGTAAGTACCTTTGTATGTTTTACCATGTACACCAAAGGTTAGAGAAATTTCAAATATTCGAGGTGAGATGTCGATGACATTATTTTTACTAAGCACCGATGCATATATTATAGTAAAGGAATTGGTAAGTAAATAGTATTTAGAGCCACGATGTGTATAATAAAAGTAATTCATAGGTGCGTACATTATTTTTAGTGCCCCGATGTATATTTTAAAATGGGCATTGTACAATTTTGAGACAAAAAATATTATTGTACATTATATTGTTTACAGAACAATGCATTTTCTCAATAGTTCGTAGTTGTGTGTTATTATAATTAATTTTCACTGGTGCATATGACTCCTCAAAACACATTGCTTTCTATATTATGACACACCCCATATAATGTGTTCAAAATAATACAATGCACTGATATGTATATATTTTAATTAATTATTTTTTACAAATTTTAAATTAATAATTTCAAAATCAAATATTTTTTTTATAATAATTATTTTTTATATTTTTGTTATTGAATTTTGATATAATTATTGCATTAATGTGTTATCCAATGAATTGTAACTTTGTTATTTGTAACAATGTAGATCATCCACATTAATTATTCAGGAACACAACATTTTACAACATTCGACAATGCAATGAAATAAGACACCCATTTTATTATATATGCATAACAGACCTATTGTCATACAAAAAGGGACAATGTAAAGGTCAACAATAATCCAGTTGCAACCAATATGTAATTGTTACTCTGGTTGGTAATATGTCCTCATGCAATTGGGACAATACGTTGAGCACATTAAACAAAATCCTTGATTTTTAGAGACAAATATTCCAAAACATACAACTTGCAGTGACATTAAATTATATTTATTGTCATTCATCAGTGCTTGAGTTGTGTGCATGCCTCATTTCTTCATCATTTGTAGGCGATATTGTTCTTTTTTTTTAGCATAATTGTTTTTTGATTGACTTGTTTTTTTATGTTCCACCCCTTCATATTCTATCTACAAACATAGAAATAAGTTGTAATATATATATATATATATATATATATATATATATATATATATATATAGTAGGAGAAATATACCATGATTAGTAAATAAATAAAATAAATATCTTAGCAAGTCTTTCATAAATAATACATATTCTTTCGAAGCCATGCTTATGCATTCCCTCATAATCTCTTTTGTTGGCTGCATTCCATACTTTGTTTCTTGCATGTTTAATATGACATGACAAAACACAAATGATATAATCAATATAAGTTTTCTTATTTTTTCATTAATTATATAAAAATGGAAGTCAAACAACATAGCCCTTACAATTGTTTCAATTTAGAATATACATGATTGCGTAAATAAATAAATAAATATCTTAGCACCGAGTCTTTCATAAATAATACATATTCTTTCGAAGCCATGCTTATGCATTCCCTCATAATCTCTTTTGTTGGCTGCATTCCATACTTTGTTTCTTGCATGTTTAATATGACATGACAAAACACAAACGATATAATCAATATAAGTTTTCTTATTTTTTCATTAATTATAAAAAAATGGAAGTCAAACAACATAGCTACTTACAATTGTTTCAATTAAACTTTCATACTTCAACATATACTCACAACCCATACTTAACCCAATGTTTATTTATTCATGGGTTGGCTTCTCTTTGTATGTTAACACCTACTAGAAGACATCCATGGACAAGTGTAAATTAATTATTTAAATATAAATATCACAACAAACATGAAATCTTAAGAAATGCCAAAAATGAAAATACTCACAAATTTTGTGATCAACCCTTTTATTCCTCGTCGCCCTGTCTTATGTGTTGAATGCATTCTATTTTTTTTCTTTTATGCGATAAAACAATTGAAAATTAGTATTTCATGCAATAATTAAATTCAATGTACATAAAAAAAATGATTACATACCTCTAATGCACATTGTAGTTGGGATGGATCCTCTTGGTATGCAATTATGTTAATTTCTTTTACCATATTCTTCTACACTTTTTTGGACATCCCTACCAATATGTCTTGGTTTTCCTCTTGTTTTCCTTTGAAATTTTCAAAATATCCCTAAACAAAAAGCTAGGAATAATCAGATATAAAATTATGTAATTTAAAAAAAATTAAGATCGTGGTGCATATAGTAACTTAATATGCATTGGGGCATCAACCATATTTATGTACACTGGTGCATTAACCATATATATACGCACCGATACAGTATAACAATGTCGTTGCAAAATTGAAAATGTTTTACAAATTTTTATATTCAGTTGGTGCTTTATGAACTAAGAAAAACACAGATTCCTAAGTATTGTTTATTACGCACCATCGATCTGTGAGCAAATTTAAGACATGGTAGTTTTCATATAAACAAAATAAATTTTCTATTTTAAACTCAATGTTGCGCTTTGTAAAAAATGTGACCTGGTGCTTATCTAAGTAAAATGTGCACCCTGACCACGAAAATGATTTTTTAATATTATTTCTAATTTAAATTAATTATTGTTTTTGACATACAAATATACATCGATGCTTTTACTATGTACAAAGTGCACCGGTAGTCGCGAAGACATTTAAAAAAAAATCGACATCAACAAGACAGTTTGGGATTCAATGCAATGAGTGGTTTCATTTCAATGGATAGGAAATGAACACACACACACACACACACATGTATATATAAAAAAAACCTATAAAAAAATTGCTTAAAAAAAATTCTCCTTGTAAAATATAGAAAGAGAAAGCAAAAAAACAGTGAGGAAATTAGGTCTTCCAATACTTAAGGTAACTATGAAACCCTTTTTTTTTTGTTTGGGAATGCACTAAAAATTGTTTGAATCAAATAGGAGAATGAATAAGATGATAAATAGAATGAAATCATTTACTTGAAATTTCTCCTGTACATATTTCTATGTGATCTACAGTAATACCCCTCGAATTTGGCTCTTTAAAAAAATCCACCCACTCCGAAGTATTTGCTGAGAAATCTCTGTTGCACAAATATCCTTTCTAAAATTTGGAAAATAAATAAAATAATGAATAGAGTTTTTCTTTAGAAACACAAAAACTGAAATTCCCGCTCATTTTTTCATTGGATATTTCAACGCATTGATGATAAACACACGTGTTGTTCTTCTTTTTTTCAAAAGTTACATTTTTATACACTATGCAATAAGTAGCGTACCGATGCAGTGTGTACGTATAACATACTGATTTATTTTTATAATAAATTTCAATGTATTGATAGTAAGTGTACATTATTTTTTAACTTGTTTCAGTCAGTGCACTATACAGTTAGAAATTCACCGGTGTAGTGTGTAAGTAATAATGCACCGTAAGACAATTTAATTTGCAAAATGAAAATGAAAACATCTACATTTAAATTTTGTGAAGGTTTTTGTTTATGGAGGCAATAAAAGAGTTTAGTCTTCGTTTCTTCTCTCAATTAAATGCACTAGTGCATTTGGTTTATACATATGTATTGATGCATCTTTATATGATGAAGCACAAAGTCAAGTTATAAAATTTATTCAAAATTATTTTTAAAGTTAGATTGTTCTATGCTTCCCAAGATGACAGTTTTGTCTCTAATGTAGGAAAAAAAGAATTATAATAGCAAATGGCCAATTCTTCAGATTCCATCTCATTCTGTATGTTGGAATTCATTCAATTCCCTCACGCTAATTGCAGTATGTCTAGATTTTATTGATAATTCATTTATCTCATTGAATTTATGTTATGTATGGAGGTGCGGCTGAATAATTGTTCATTGAATTTTGTAGGATCAAGATTCATGATCGAGTTTAGATGTTCAATATATTCCCGTAGTCTCACAATTCCACAAGCTCTTATCAAAAGAAAAATACCGCAAGCAGATGCTTGATGAAAATGGGAAACTGCTTTACCATACCAATCCTAGCATGCCATCTTCTAACAACCAACCTAGGTTAATGATATTACACCATGAATTGGATCTATTTTATGTAGTCAACATCATGGCATAAGAAAAAGATGATTGAGTAATTGTATTTTTGAATTTTCAATGGAACTAATGTAAATGTATTGATTAATTCGACATTTGTTTTATAAAGTGTTTTGTTTTATGTTTCTTATTGGGGAAAAAATGTCCATGCTTCTAATAAGTGTTTGGTATAATATTGAACATATTAAATGCATTGTGTTACTAATATTAATGATGTAATGTTGATAAGTTCTGGATGAAGCGAGACGGAAGGAACATGGCTAGGGCCTAAACCCTAGCCGCCTCCAAGCTGGTTTTGATTGCAGGGACACGTCTTCGACTGCAGCAACGACCAGGGTGAATCTAGGGCCGCGGATCAGCGTATCAAAGTGTCCCTCTCGCCTGATCCTCAGTTGGGCATGTTTTGATTGCAGGGGCGCGTTCGATAGCAGCGACCAGGGTTAATACAGGGCTGCAGATTGTCCCTCTCGTTTGGCATGCGTTTTGGAGAAGTGGCCTCTGCGACTTGCTCCACCTCTTTCTTGCTGGTGATCTTCGCCTACTACGATGGCCCCAGTCCTCGCCGAGTTGGAAAAAGATCCTTTGGAAGCTTTCAAAACGTTAGTCCGCTCACTAGGACCTAAATCCAAGCCTTCTCTCTCGTCTAAGTTTGTTAAGAAGATGGAGGAGATCCCTTCTCTAGAGCTATCTCCAGAGGACCCTTGCAAGCTTGCCCTCCTTCTAGCAGAAAATGCCCTCATCGGAAAGTTTACGGGGTTATGGCCAAGCCCAAAAACAGTGGAGGCATGGATGGATGATCGTTGGAAGATGATGATACAGGGAGACGTTTCTCTGTGCGCAGTAGGCAGGGCTTTTTTTGTCTTCAGCTTCACGAGGAAAGTGGACCATGATCTAGTTTTCAGATCTGGACCCTATTTCATGGGGCCGAGAGGGCTGTTCTTAGCCCCCTAAACTCTTGACTTCAACCTCGGAGCCGAGATCACAACATCCCCTGTTTGGGTTAGGTTGCCTCACCTTCCCTTGCATCTCTGGGGGATAAGCTCTCTGGAGGACATTGGAAATAAGATTGGGCGTTTCCTGGACAGGGCGGAGCCGAAGGGGGATCAGTTTACCTGCGCTCGTATTTGCGTTGAGTTTAATCTCGAGAAAGGACTTCCAGACACCATTAAGCTCTCCCTTGGGGAATGGTGCCATATCCAAGAGCTCGACTACGAGCAGATTCCTTTTAAGTGCCTCCGGTGCCATGCTTACGGTCATTTCGCAAAAAGCTGCCCCAAAACCTCTGAGGAGCCGGGACCAGCCAAAGAAGATGATTTTCAGCCAATAACTAACTGACGAAGGCATCCAAGGCGAAAGGATCTGCTAGCCCAGGCCCCAAAGGCCACCCATACGGCAGAGGAAACTCTAGAAAATAAAAACAGCTTTGATGCGCTGAAGGATGACGAAGCCCTAGATCCAGAAGCAACAACAGTTAAGGAAGATCCCCCGACAGATGAAAGCCTTCCAAATTCCACCCCCCCAGAAACAATGGCAGCAAAAGAAACTCGGGCTTCAGTTCCGGAACCTTCTGCCTCTGCAGGTCTGGTTGTTTCAGTCCCCTCTAGAGGCTTTGTGGAAACTTCTAAACCTGAAGACAAATCAGTTCCGTCTCCACCCCTTACCCGAGGGCGAAAGACCAATAAAGCGCGCAGAGAAAAGGAGGTGGCCTCCAACATTTCTTTAGGTTCTCAGAAAAAGCTGGATCCCTACATTAAGGGGAAATCTTCATCCCCCTTGGTTTAATTCTTTGCTTCTGTCTTCTACTATGCTCACAATTTGTGAGAATTTACTCATGTATGCAATTTTTGTCATTTTCTCGATTTAGCTCAAGAAGCAGATGGGATTGGTTTCCCACGACATTCACAAGAAGGTTGGCAGCACTGTTAGAGGTCACCAACCTTATTCAGATATGTAACTTTCTGATTCTGGCTTGCCAGAAAACCGATTAATGCAACATAACCGTTCTTGTCAAAAAAAATAAAAATATTAATTATGTAATGTTCAATATTTTTATAATCAAGATTATGATGACGAGCGACCTATCCATCACCTACCGTTGCATCCCACTACAATGTGAAGTCGTGAGCTTGTTGCTAAACGAAAATAGCTCAGAGAGGAAGCATACTGAGAATAGTTGAAACAACCACCTATTCAATTCCCATTATGTCTTGAGTCACCAATTCAAAAATTCAATAGTAACACTAGTTCTTCACATGTTTGGGATGAAGGAAATGATACAAAGGTTGGTATGGATGATTTCTTGCGTGATACCCAAGACATGGAGGGAATGTTGTTAGATGAATTCTATAACAATGAACTAGGGGATGGCATTGATGTCATAGATACCTTCTTCAAAAGCCAAATTTATGCTTCCACCACCCCTCTATTTGGTCAAGTACAGGGGTTTGCAAGGTCTACCTAGCTAGGGAAAACATTGTTACTATACAACTTGAAACCAATGTATGGTATGTCAAATGCATGTTTCTTGACATTTTAGAGGTAACTAATCATTAAGTCCCTTGAATTTTTAAGGAAAATTTTCACATAATGAAAGAAGAAAAGGGTTGATTTTATTCATCCTTAATGACAATGTACATTTCTATTGCCCACTAATTGTAGGTTACTCAAAGATAAGGTACTTCCGAGTGATAATGTCTTGGTCTATAGTTGCAAGAGGAAAAACAAAAGATGAAAATGTTGGGTGTTGAGTCCATACCATACCGCACATGTCTGAATGATTGCATTTTATATAAAAACAAATATGCAGACAAATAGATATGTCTAGAATGTGGGCATGATAGGTACCATAAATAAAAAAAGAGAGTAAGTAACATTGTCCTCCTCATAAGATATTGTGGCGCATGCCTATAATTCCAAGCATTCAAAGGCTCTTTCATTCTAAACAATTAGTCATGTTGCAGGGGTGGTATGCCTCCCAAAGAAGTGAGCTAGGATTTATGTGAATCCCAGTAGCTTCAATAGCCATGAAGCATATAGAGGACACATGGCCCGATAAATTCAAGGATGAAGTACAAAGTCTACTATTGGGCATAGTTATGGATGGAGTTAATCTGTATTCCCTCCAAAACACCAACTATTATGTTTGTCCTGTTGTAGTGATCAATAATAATACCCCCCATGGTTGTTTGTGAAGTATGAGCATCTTATGTTGGCTCTTATAGTCCCAGGTAGAAGACAAGTAAAGAGAATGGATGTCTACCTCCAACCACTAATCGATGAATTTAAGAAATTATGGAAATAGATACATGTATATGATGTATCAAGACCCATCCCAGTAGAGAGGTATTTTACGTTGTATGTCATATGTGCATACACCACAGAAGATTGTGGAGTGGAGGTCAAGTTCGACCAATCTAGTCACGCTAGACACCACGATGAAAACCTAATAGAGGGGAAGTTATGTTACAATGGAAATATACAAGAGATCATGCAAGTGAACTTCTCATTGTTTCAATGTGTTATTTTTTGTTGCAAGTGGTGGGATACCTTTGACTAGAGAAATGTAAAGGAATATTGTGATAGTGAGATAATATGTATTAACTCTAATAAAATGTGAATTGAAAGTAAGGAGCCTTATGTTTTCCCAAAACATTGCAATTTTTATTTTTTTATCCAGAGGTGTTGGACGAGGATTGATGATTCGTACTAACACATGATCCGAGATATAAACATATTTTTTAGAACAACAATGTTACAATGCCAAACGAGGAAGATATTCAGGGTTATGGTAACATAGACTGATTTGTAAATGATTTGTTTGGGCATTTATATTGTGGATGTGTCATTTTATTGTGGGTATCTATAATGGCCAATCATGTTTTGTTTTCTTCGTTTTATAATTATGTTGGATATGAAAAGTTAACAACCATTTACAACAACCATATTGAAAAGACATTAAATAGTGCAAGCATAAGATGAGGTTTTGATATATTTTTATTGTTTATTATAACAAATTTATGTTATATTGTATTAACATATGTTTATGTTAACCTTTGAATTACTAAACATTAATTGAGATATCACAAAGTTGGTGACGTACAATAGTAAATATTTATTTTAAATTATATTTTATTTAACAAAAATATGAAGATATTAAAAAATATTCAAACCACAAAAAACATTTTATTGTTTGAAAAATAAAAATTCAAATAGATATATACTTTCTTTGATGGTAATTCTAAGGAAAATTCCAACAAAATAACTTTGTGAATGTTGGCCCTCGACCAAGTTTTGAGGAAACATTGGTCAGATTTGGCCCACTTTTGGACTTTGACATGATGGTCAGAGAAGGAGTGCCCAGGTGGAGCTGAGATAGTGGATCGCACTTATTTTGCGGGCTATGTGGACCCAGTAAGGGGTTATTTAGGGTTTTTGTAATGGGTTATGGGATGTCGGCCCATGGGGTTTTCCCATGTTTAGGCCTTATTGTAAGGGTTTGTAAAAGTATAAATAAAGAATACTATATTGTAAAAGGAGGGAGCTAGTTGGCTAAGTGCAAGTAGTTCAAGTGGATTTGTGCAACAGAATATATGTGTTTTAAGGATTTGTGTTTGATAGAGAGTTGGCTCTATGCCTTGACCTATTTTTGGAAGGAGGATCTGGTGCTCAGTGTGCATATCTCCTGTCCGGTGTGAGGTTCAAATCTGTGACTTAGTGCACATGAGTAATTGAATGTAAGAGATTGATGAATAATAAAGAGGCAAAGCGGTTGGTGGACATAGCCCCACACTAGGATGAACCACGCACATCTGGTGTCTTATGGTTTGCTTTGTGCAATGATTATCTCTGTTATGTTTTTCTTAGTGCTTAGATTAGATATGTAATGGATATGTATATGCTGCTTTAATGTTTTTCTTATGATAAACTGTTGGATCTGATTCACAGTGTTAAGTGCTAAGTGTTTGAAGTGCATAATATTTGTTGTTACTATGTTAGATCTATCCTTGGGTATTTTTTGTGATATTAGTAAGGTTAATGAACTAATGTATTACTCCTTCCTAAGCATTAAAAAAATACTCTGTGAAGTGTTATTATCATAGATCTGTGCCCCAGCCTGGTTACAGACACCTGCGTCCTGTAACCCCCCCTGCTTCTACCTCGGGTGAGACTTCGCCTGCTTCATAAGTGTTGTTGAAAGGGCCGGTAGTCGAGGTTTTGTTGGTACATTGTTAAGCGTTGAACCCTGGGTTTTCCCTTGTCCCAACAAATGGTTCCGTTGTCGGGACCTGAAATTGTGATTGCTGGGAACTGAAGTAAAGAAAAAGAGAAGCTCTATGTGTAGAACTGCTACTGAAGTGCGGAGTACTCTACTTGACTTGTGAAGCTTTGTGCTAAGAAATAAATCCGATATGAATAAAAGAGGTAATATCCGGAAAGAGGTAAAGCTTTGTGCTTTGACAAGAGTAAGATAAGTGAAAATGTTTGTTTCGAAAGCATGAATTTAAATATGCTTAATATATTTTGTCCTAGTCTAAAGACTAGGGTGCAGTGGAAAGAAAGAGTTGATTTGAGTAAATTTAATGGAAATGAATAAATATATGTTATTCCTATGCATAGAAAGAGTTTTTGGACTAATATATGGATGCAGGAACCTAGAAAGAATTTTTTCATATTGCAGGTTGACGCATCACCCCTACCTCAACAGGGTCTGCTTGACCTCCTGGTCTAAGGATCGTTCTTAATCTCCCTTTGAGACAAAATGGCTCTTTGATTCCCAACTGGAATATTTGACAATTACAACCACAGGTCTTTCTAGTGTTTGTGCCTACACAAACAAGCACAAGGCGCAAACCTCCACCCTGCGTGACCAACAAATGTGACCACAGACTTCGTCCAAAGGACACGTCAGGTTTTGTAACTTCACGATTCCTGTTGTTGAGTTCCTATGAATCCTTCAACCTTCGAAACCCTGAAATGGGCTGACAGGCCTCTATCTCCTCCCTTAAATCCTTCTGATGTGACCCTTGCTTGTGTCCTGGGGCCCAACCTTCTATCGCGTCGAGATTTTGAGTATCGGGGATCTGCGATGCATCTTTCTCCCTTTGCGAGATAGATGAAATAATGATTTCCCTCTGCCATAGATCAACGGTTCCAAACCTTCAATGATCTGATGGTCCATATTACGTCGGGAATTCACAAATTGCGACTTTCGAGTATCTGCTCCTCCGTACTCTCGACTCCCAAAATGCTGAAATTTTAGAATGCCCAATATACGGCTCATGCTCCTCTAGATCCAATGACAGCTATCCCTCCTAATCGTTCGAGTCCTACAAGACACTTGGCCTTAACCTCTCCACTGATGTACCATATCCAACGGTTCACAGAAAATCGGTGATTCTCCCTCCGAGAATTTCAACCATCCGTTCAGAATTTTGATGGCTCTGGCCAAAGAACTCAATGTCCCTTACTTCTGAACTTAACTTCTGCGAGGTGACTCTAGACCTCATCCTTTCTTCGGAATCTCTGAAGTCTCTATCCTTCCTGAAATTATGCTTTGCTTCAACCCCAAGGGTTTAAAAGGATCCTTGCGCGCACTCCTTATGACATTCACAATAGCCTCTGGTTATTTTACACTTCCAACTCTGCGCACTCTTTAAGACAATAGTCCTTCAACCTCTCTCCTTGGTTGGAAAGTCTAAGACTTCAACCAGTATGTGCACTCCTTGCATGGCTCTGTGATATACTCGCACTTCTACTGATATGAGAACAATGGTATCTATCCTGAGCTTCTTTGAGGTAAAACTCAGAATATTGTCAACACACTCCTTGTAGACCTTCACTACACTCCTTACATGAATTCTCAGGATGAGAAATAATTGAGACTCACACTCTCCCTCTTAAAGACTTCATAAATTCAACATGAATCATACATACACACAACATTGAAATAAATGCATAACAAAGCATATAAGCAAACTGTAAACATACCATTAATACATGCAAACAGTAATCACCACAACACCATGAAA
>SNQJ01S0066191.1:71370-92122 GCA_010110895.2 Picea sitchensis
AGAGTGCATCGAGGCATGCAATAAAATGCAATGCTTTGACGTATTTTTATTGGTGCATTGAATTTTGTTACACACATCTAGGTGCACCAGCGTATCTTATCAAGGTAAACACACTACCTTTATAAGAAATATTTCCTTGCATTGACATGGATTAAATGCACGAGATGTGATGTTCCTAGTCATTTTATAGAGCACTAAGTGCATGTAATAAATTGCAATGCACCTAATAAATGCTATTGGTGTGTTATATATCATTTCATGGGTGGGTGCATCTAATTGACCTGAATGCATTGTGTAAGAAAGACATGTTCACCTTTCATGTGATTATGATGGTGCATGGATGTTGATTAGACACACTAATATACGTGATCTATGTCATCAAATAGTGTACCAAGGGGTGTGCAATAAATTCAATGTCTCACTTCATTACATTTCCTTGCACATGCCATGTCCATGCATTGCACATGCCATGTCAATGCATTAGTGTAGATGATGCATCATGTCGGTGATATCTCTACAAGAACTAATGAGAAGTGTGTTATAAATGGTCTTAGATGTATCACCAAATATTTTGGTTTAAAAAATAATAATTCAACAAAACCTGGAAAAATAAATGCTATAATGTAAATAAAGGGATAACAAATAAATTACTTACTGTCGTTTTCGTTGTGGATGCATGTTTTCCATGGAAATGATAAAATAGATCCATGGAGTTTTTTTGAAATTCCGAATTGACTTTTTAACCTGCCTTGGATGAAGGTTTCGAACCAAATGAAACAATTCAATAGTAGGGGACAATGGAGTGGGGTTACAAGGAAAAGGTGCACTAGAGCTTGTTGGGGATGGAAGCAATGGTTAATGGTAATTCAAATGGGAATTTGTTCATTATTTTTATATATAATTAACTCTAGTTTCATCAATGATTTGGATGAATTGGTGCACTTATAATACAGGGCCACCAATGCATTCAAATGAATAATACACACTAGATGAAAACTTTAAAAAATGGAAATTCTAAGAATTTCAAAATTGGTTCTCATGGGTCATTAGTGAGCTCAAATGGAAGTGCATCAACACAATTTTTAAAACCATAAGGGAGCAAATGTTTTAAAAAAAATGTAAACAATAATGCATGTGATTTTATGCAACCATACATTTAGGCAAATTGCACACATGTGCATTACAACCTCTAAGGCACACTAAAGTTTTTTCCTATCCTCAAATAAGTATATTCATATCATTAATCTCAATTTTTCTAAACATGTATATATTAAAAATAAATTGAGTTTTTTCCACTAAATTATCTCCACTAAACGTGTATATAATGCTCAAATAAGTATATTCATATCATTAATATCGGGATTACAATTAGATCAACATACATATTTCCCTTGTGCTTTCACAAGTCTTCACAAATTCTTAATCACCTTACTTTAGTGTACAAATTATGCACCTTTGGTACTCTACTCACTACAAATAGAACACCTTCTTGTAGAGGTTTTTATGGAATCCCCCTCCCCAAAATCTATCTCTTCTCTTTTTATAGTGGAGGTTGTTAGTAGAGGCGATCGACTGGAGATTTTTGCGGAGGTTTTTTTATCGGTACACATTTAAGGTACATACACACTGGTGCATACATAAACAATAAAGCACTAGTGTTTCAATGTTCAAAAGCATTGTCATACTTTATAATAAAAAATAGCACGCATCAAATAAAGTGCACCGATGTCGTTGAACATTATGCACCAGTGTGTCTCTCTGTCATCAGGCACAGCATGGTAGGGTAAATAAAAAAATTACCAAACTGATTTTGATTTTTACAGTGTATCTCATGCTTATAAACTATGAAGCAAACATCGGTGCTCGCCCTCCTTCCAAAGATGTCTTTTTTCCAGTGCTCTACAACTACTTGGATAGCTCCATTGGTAAATTACACACATTTCAAAATTTTGGAAATTACCATGAGTTTTCATTTCCTCTCAATGGTGAAACCATGCCTCCTAGGAACATAAGAGGCCAGGTAAAATGTTTATTACCTTCCTATTTTCATTTTCATCCAATTAAAATTTGAATTTAGCTTGAAATTTGGCATTTTTTTTAATTATTTTTCCAATTCCACGCAGTGCACCTGAACATTTTGGCTCACCCTGAAGCAGTGTATCCTAAGTTAAATTAAAAGGAAGCATCACCCCTGGTGCATCTCATATACATGTATGCACGAGTGTCATTCAAGCAAGAGCACCACGATAAATTTAAAAAGCAATGCAATGTGTCTTTTGGAATGCCACAAAATCAACACATAATTAGCTTTGAATAGCATCGGTATATTTCACTCAATTAAACACACCACTAACTTAATGATATATTAAATTTAATGTAGTGGTGCAACCATTTTAATCAAACGCAGCGATGTTGTTTACAAAACTGCACAAGGGCATATATTTCCCAACTTGGCATAGTGGGGCATCTCATCGGACGCCTCGTTCCCAATGCTCTATCATTTACAATGCACTGCTATACAAAACGACGATGCTCTACTATCACGGTAGCACTGATGCGTCAATAGTAACACATTGCACCTCTTAAGTTGCGATAAATCAATTTAAACTAGTGGTTCCTATATGTCCAACAAACAAACCGATGCAGTAAAGAAAAGGGCACCAAGTAGAATTTGTATTAATCTATTAGAGCATTGCGACTTATTAGACACACCATTGCAATCTATGGTAGTGTGATAATAAGTGTGGAGCATCAGTGCTTAAACGTTAAAAGTACGCATTGTGACAGGTTTTGGAAAATAAGCATCAGGGTTCATCTTTTGTAAGGCCTCATTCACAGTGCAATAGTAATACAACGCACCACTAGACATCTTGTCAATGCTTTGGTAACACTGGCATGCCAATGCTTTCAATTTAACAAAGTGCACAGGAACTTTTTCATGCCATAAATTTTAGCATTGTAGTGCATTTTTGTTAACAAAATGAACCATTGCGATTAAAAGCACTGTGCCGAGAAAATATTCTATCAGTTCACGTTCCATGGAATTTCATTGGATGTCTCGTTACCAATGCTCTATACAAGCCAATGTAGCACAAAACATAATGTTGATTCTCTAATAACACGGTTACACCAATGCATTCATATTAACATGTCGTACTACATAATTTGTGATGAAACAATTTAACCTAGAGGTGTCTTTATGTATAAAAAATGCACTGGTGTTGTAAATATCACAACATGAGGTCGATTTTTTCACAATTTACTGATGCAGTGCGTCTTCTAGGACACGCTGCTAAAATATGTGGTGGTGCGACAAGAAATGTGGAACAATTGTTTATTAGTAACAACACCGCATGGAAGTGTTATTTGTATGATATCACACACCATCAATGGGGCGTATGTTTTGTTTTAGGTGCACCAATTACTTTTATAGATTTTTTTGAAACAAAAAACATTTTTTTAATTTTTTAAATACATGTCATTTATATATGAGTTTGTTTTNAGAGTGCATCGAGGCATGCAATAAAATGCAATGCTTTGACGTATTTTTATTGGTGCATTGAATTTTGTTACACACATCTAGGTGCACCAGCGTATCTTATCAAGGTAAACACACTACCTTTATAAGAAATATTTCCTTGCATTGACATGGATTAAATGCACGAGATGTGATGTTCCTAGTCATTTTATAGAGCACTAAGTGCATGTAATAAATTGCAATGCACCTAATAAATGCTATTGGTGTGTTATATATCATTTCATGGGTGGGTGCATCTAATTGACCTGAATGCATTGTGTAAGAAAGACATGTTCACCTTTCATGTGATTATGATGGTGCATGGATGTTGATTAGACACACTAATATACGTGATCTATGTCATCAAATAGTGTACCAAGGGGTGTGCAATAAATTCAATGTCTCACTTCATTACATTTCCTTGCACATGCCATGTCCATGCATTGCACATGCCATGTCAATGCATTAGTGTAGATGATGCATCATGTCGGTGATATCTCTACAAGAACTAATGAGAAGTGTGTTATAAATGGTCTTAGATGTATCACCAAATATTTTGGTTTAAAAAATAATAATTCAACAAAACCTGGAAAAATAAATGCTATAATGTAAATAAAGGGATAACAAATAAATTACTTACTGTCGTTTTCGTTGTGGATGCATGTTTTCCATGGAAATGATAAAATAGATCCATGGAGTTTTTTTGAAATTCCGAATTGACTTTTTAACCTGCCTTGGATGAAGGTTTCGAACCAAATGAAACAATTCAATAGTAGGGGACAATGGAGTGGGGTTACAAGGAAAAGGTGCACTAGAGCTTGTTGGGGATGGAAGCAATGGTTAATGGTAATTCAAATGGGAATTTGTTCATTATTTTTATATATAATTAACTCTAGTTTCATCAATGATTTGGATGAATTGGTGCACTTATAATACAGGGCCACCAATGCATTCAAATGAATAATACACACTAGATGAAAACTTTAAAAAATGGAAATTCTAAGAATTTCAAAATTGGTTCTCATGGGTCATTAGTGAGCTCAAATGGAAGTGCATCAACACAATTTTTAAAACCATAAGGGAGCAAATGTTTTAAAAAAAATGTAAACAATAATGCATGTGATTTTATGCAACCATACATTTAGGCAAATTGCACACATGTGCATTACAACCTCTAAGGCACACTAAAGTTTTTTCCTATCCTCAAATAAGTATATTCATATCATTAATCTCAATTTTTCTAAACATGTATATATTAAAAATAAATTGAGTTTTTTCCACTAAATTATCTCCACTAAACGTGTATATAATGCTCAAATAAGTATATTCATATCATTAATATCGGGATTACAATTAGATCAACATACATATTTCCCTTGTGCTTTCACAAGTCTTCACAAATTCTTAATCACCTTACTTTAGTGTACAAATTATGCACCTTTGGTACTCTACTCACTACAAATAGAACACCTTCTTGTAGAGGTTTTTATGGAATCCCCCTCCCCAAAATCTATCTCTTCTCTTTTTATAGTGGAGGTTGTTAGTAGAGGCGATCGACTGGAGATTTTTGCGGAGGTTTTTTTATCGGTACACATTTAAGGTACATACACACTGGTGCATACATAAACAATAAAGCACTAGTGTTTCAATGTTCAAAAGCATTGTCATACTTTATAATAAAAAATAGCACGCATCAAATAAAGTGCACCGATGTCGTTGAACATTATGCACCAGTGTGTCTCTCTGTCATCAGGCACAGCATGGTAGGGTAAATAAAAAAATTACCAAACTGATTTTGATTTTTACAGTGTATCTCATGCTTATAAACTATGAAGCAAACATCGGTGCTCGCCCTCCTTCCAAAGATGTCTTTTTTCCAGTGCTCTACAACTACTTGGATAGCTCCATTGGTAAATTACACACATTTCAAAATTTTGGAAATTACCATGAGTTTTCATTTCCTCTCAATGGTGAAACCATGCCTCCTAGGAACATAAGAGGCCAGGTAAAATGTTTATTACCTTCCTATTTTCATTTTCAACCAATTAAAATTTGAATTTAGCTTGAAATTTGGCATTTTTTTTAATTATTTTTCCAATTCCACGCAGTGCACCTGAAATTTTTGGCTCACCCTGAAGCAGTGTATCCTAAGTTAAATTCAAAGGAAGCATCACCCCTGGTGCATCTCATATACATGTACGCACGGGTGTCATTCAAGCAAGAGCACCACGATAAATTTAAAAAGCAATGCAATGTGTCTTTTGGAATGCCACAAAATCAACACATAATTAGCTTTGAATAGCATCGGTACATTTCACTCAATTAAACACACCACTAACTTAATGATATATTAAATTTAACGTAGTGGTGCAACAATTTTAATCAAATGCAGCGATGTTGTTTACAAAACTGCACTAGGGCATATATTTCCCAACTTGGCATTGTAGTGCATCTTTGTTAACAAAATGAACCGTTGTGGTTAAAAGCACTGTGCTGAGAAAATATTCTATCAGTTCACGTTCCATGGAATTTCATTGGATGTCTAGTTACCGATGCTCTATACAAGCCAATGTAGCACAAAACATAATGTTGATGCTCTAATAACACGGTTACACCAATGCATTCATATTAACATGTCGTACTACATAATTTGTGATGAAACAATTTAACCTAGAGGTGCCTTTATGTATAAACAACGCACTAGTGTTGTAAATATCACAACATGAGGTCGATTTTTTCACAATTTATCGATGCAGTGCGTCTTCTAGGACATGTTGCTAAAATATGTGGTGGTGCGACAAGAAATGTGGAACAATTGTTTATTAGTAACAACACCGCATGGAAGTGTTATTTGTATGATATCACACACCATCAACAGGGCGTATGTTTTGTTTTAGGTGCACCAATTACTTTTATAGATTTGTTTGAAACAAAAAACATTTTTTTAATTTTTTAAATACATGTCATTTATATATGAGTTTGTTTTATAATTTCAATTTATTATATGTGTGTGTGTGTGTACGCGCGCGCCTAATAATGTTTGTATGTAAATTAGAGACGATGATGACGACATGAGGAGAAACATCAGTAGCAGTTGGTCGAGATGCACACATTTGTGCATGAGTGGGAGGACAGGGAGAGGGAGAGAGAGTTTTTCCCTCACCCTATTTCATAGCAGACACATGACATATTGATGGATGTTGTCCTCCTAATTTTTTATCAGGAGGGTACATCTCTCAGAGGGAACTCTTTGTTGTTACAACAATTGATCCTTCACTAGGATCGTGGGTGACAAGGGTTCAAGTTCGGTCCCAATATGTGGTATAATCTCATGGAGGATATCTATTTCATCACTAGGTTTTCCAAGAGGGGGAGGTTTTTCCTCAGTTACATAAGATACTACATAGTGTTGCAAGAGATACCCAGTTGGCATATGTGTAGAGATATGTCTATCCATGGGTTGATTCCTCTTTGGATTTCCAGGTTCGTGGTGGTCAACTGCAGATAAGTTCATTTGGTAGAGAGGATGTTAGGTTCTTTTTTTATTCTCTTAGCACTATCATAGTATACCTATGATGGGTAGCACATTGGTTTCTCTTTTATGTATTATGTAGATATTTTAGTGTAGAGGCCATGTTTGATTAGGCAGTTGAATATTTTTTTGAAACAGTTTGATTATTCAATAGATTATTGTCGCATCATTTTACATGGGATGATATTCTTCCCATCCACGTCAAATTTATTTACACTATTTTTTGAGAGGTTTCATGCCACTAGGCCAGTAGTACCTCGTTTTCTTGCTAGTCCTATGCTTGATGCATGTATGTGCATGTGGGGATATTTTATGCCCAAGAAGGGCCAGTTCAAGTGTGGGGCTACGTCCACCAATCGCTTCGCCTCTTTATTATTCGTCAATCTCTTACATTCAGTTACTCCTGTGCACTAAGCCAAAGATTCAAACCTTGCACCGGACATGAGATCTGGGCACTGAGCACCATATCCTCCTTCCAAAACTAGGTCAAGGCACAGAGCCAACTCTCTATCAAGCACAAATCCTTAAAACACATACATTCCCTTGCACAAATCCACTTGAACTACTTGCACTTAGACAGCTAGCTCCCTCCTTTTATAATACAATATTCTTTATTTATACTTTTACAAACCCTTACAATAAGGCCTAAACATGGGGAAACCCCATGGGATGACATCCCATAACCCATTACAAAACCCCTAAAGAACACCTTACTGGGTCCACATAGCCTACAAAATAAGCAAGATCCGTGATCTCATCTCCACTTGGGTGCTCCTTCTTCGACCATCGTGTCGAAGTCCAAAAGTGGGCCAAATCTGACCAATGTTTCCTCAAAACTTGGTCGAGGGCCAACAGGCCCCCAACACTCACTTGTGACTTGTCCCAAGTCACTCAGGTCCGGAAAATGTTGCTTCGAAGGCCTCAATCCTAACTCGAGCAGACTCGACTTGTTGCTTTTCCTGAGCTTCCTGCTCAACGATCTCCTGGATCATCTTCTCTGTAACAGGCCCTTCCAAGCACTGTTATATTGTTGCAACCACTTAATCCAATTGTGAGCCCTATCCATCAATCTATTCGAACACCTTACAGGCTTCATCCTACATAGGTTGTATCTTTTGTGTCACTTCGATTAACCTACCCTGGAGGGAAGTGATCCTTTGTTGTAATGTGCACTGCTCTTGGGATATCTTCATTATTTCTACCGCAGTGAGAAGCTTCATCTACGCCTGCATGGAAAATGCATGTTGTTATGCCTCCTGTAACTGCGCTTCCAACGTCCTTAGCTATGGATCCTCAGCAAGGCATTCATATGTCTGTGCACTTCTATCACTCAGTTGTTTGAATTATGAGGCAAGGGCTCTTATCCTTATTAGTGTGTTCTTAGTGGTCTCCTCCCTCTGGTCACGCACCTCCTGCGGGGTGCTCGGTATTGTTTGGGCCTCCAATTCTATTATCCTAGCTTGAAGTTGTTGGAGGGTCTCAACGAGCTTCACTATTTGAGCTTCGACCGACTCTTGTCCTTCCTATGCCAAGACTGGAACAAAGAAACATGCTTTAATCACTGCTTATTTTACCATGTCCTGCTCTGCGAGCAACTTCTCCTTTTCTCTATGTAGTTTGGATTTTTCTTCCTGGAGCTTCGCCTAAAGCTCTACTTTCTCGCTTTCTTAAGATACTACATTTTCCTGTGATGCTCGTAATTTCACTAGGACTTCATATTTATCTTGTTTCAAGTATTTTGTAGCCTTCTCCTTCTCTTCCTGGACTCTCTGGAACCGGGCTTCTGTTGCATCCGCGAGTATTCTCAATTGGGTTGGTTCATCTCCCAATTCTGCAATCTCCGACAAGGAAGGTACAGTAGGTACTACGCAGACAAAACAAACAACTTGTTGTACTTCCTTCAACTCCTTCTCGATCCTTCCATATAGCTACACCTGCTTCTCTCCATATCTCTGCAAGATTTCCTCGAAAGATTCCTCCATATCTCTGCAGAACAAACTAATGTCGTCCTCAGTGAGTGTGGCCTCTAACTAGGGCTTATTAGCGTGCGTCTTCTTCCATGCTAAGGGTTTCTTAAGGGAAACCTTCCTCTTATGCGGTGTTACTGTCCCAATAGGGGGATCCTCAAGTGGAGGATTGGTAGCTTCCCCTCCCCCTTTCCCTTCTTCTCCTTCATCTCCTCCTCGATGTCCTTCTTCTTCTTCTTCTCCTCCTCCTCCAAGTGAGCCAGACCCATTATCTTCAGAAGCATTGTCCTCTTCATCAGTCTCTATATCCTGGACTTCCTCCTGATTTTTCTTCTTCTTCATCCCACTGGATTGTCCGACATGCTCAACCCCTGTAACTATGGGGCTTCCTATGGTCTATGTGTAGGATAATTCTACATCAGCGACAGGTACAAGAAACTCCTCTGACAATTCCTTTGTAATCTGCTCCATGTCGTCATTCGTCAGCTTGCAGTACGACTATAATTCTTCCTTGGTATCATCTTTGCAAGCAATGATGTAGATGAAATGAGGATCTACATGGAACTTTTCTATTGGTCGGTACTGGTGCAGGGTGCACGGTGTCATGCGCATAAATGATTCGATGGAAACCTTCAACTATTGATAGTATGCATGAAACACTGCATTGGACTAGCACTACTTCGTCATGTTGTTGGTGTACCATAGGGTGGAAAACCTACCAGCCAACGACTCCGATGACTCTATCTCTCGAATGGTGTCTCCTTCAGGAATTTTCCAAGCAACAAATGCGATCAAAATGATCATCCAACTATAATGAAATTCATATCCCAAATCTTGGGCTTCGCAGCAATCCTTCTCTAGCTCATTGACGAGGTAGTTCACCCAGTTCATCTACATGTCCTCCACACATTTTCCTACGAGGTCCACTATGAACCCGGTGACCTGTGTGGAGTGATTGTTCCTCACGATCTTACCAGCTATGAGTTGGAAAGTGAGGCACACTATGCCATCCTATATAGAGGCTACCTTGTAACCTCTCTTTCCTTTCTCTACTTCTCCGTAAGCTTCCTTGATGCGTTGCACCAGGGAAAGGTCTAAGGCCTTCCATGGATAAAAAAGTTGAGGGTTGGGGCCCTTCACAATTAATCCTGTGATCCGATGGATCAGCATCGGATCCATAGTAATCCTTTTATCAAGCCACAGGTATCCTCCATGATAGCACAACAGGAGGAGTTTAACGCAAGTGTTAACCTCCTGGTGTCGGCCAAAATGTGAGATCTTCATCACATTCAACATGGTGGATTGTGCCAACCCCTTAATCCATGGTTGTGAAATGACATGAGGCTTCTTTCCACTTGACTTCATCAAGTAGCGATGGGGAGATAACATACCATAGTTCTCCATGTCTCCTAAATTGAAGTCATTTTTCTTTAATAGTGGGATCTGTCCTAACTGACTCTCGACTATGCGTATTCCTTTTGAAATGTATGCAGTGAACACGATGTACTCGAAATCTCGAGGAATGTTTATGTGGTTTATAATGCCAGCTAAAGGTGGGATATACTCGAGTAGGATCGATGTTATCTGCTTCGCATTAGCCAGATCATCACGGTGCTTACTTTGTTGCTCAGTCACGGGGTTAACACAGCCAGAACGACGTTTGGTCGAAGGGGAAGCCTGCAGTCCCCTAGTCGATGACAGGTCAGGGTATACAAACAGACAGGTCGGGTTTAGTTTCATATAGCATAGCTCGACACACAGACAATTCTCTTCTTGGATCAGTTAATCACGGGTAGCGAAAAGTGGTCCCAGCGCAACGTCCAACGAGTTAAATAAGAGGGGTATCGTAATGGATCTTCCAACGGCCAGGACATGCCTCCATCAATGGAAATATGTCTATTATGGCATGGTATCAACATCCAAAAGCAGTCCATCATCCCATAAATGCATTTTCTGACCATTCTGGAGCGTCATTCTAACGGTCAGGATGCCTCCAACGGTCATATAACTTCTCCAAGGGAAAGTCCCATTCTGCGCAGCCTTGTTGTTTCAGTAAGGTTCAAATCCTACAAACCTGCCTCCTGCAAGGTTCCAGTCTGCGAAGTCTTCCATCTAGTCTCTGTAGATTCTTGCAGCTTTTTCAACTTAGCTTTCTTTTTATTGAGCTTCCTTGCCTTATTTCCTGTGATTTGAGTCTCTCTAACTATTTATGGAATCCTCTTTCCATTATTATTCTTATTTTCTCCTAGCACAGTGGCTTCACACTGTTGAGGTGCCCTCAAAGGGTATGAAGTTAATATCCCTTTTCTTAACACATCCTGAGTGGACATACTTCTTTCTTGAATAGATAAGTCCTTCAAGATTTCTTGCATTCTTCCAACCTTGGTAGATAATTATCTGACTGTTTGTCCCTCCTGTGTTGTTACTTTGTTCTGTTGCTTCGACTAATCCTCTCGTTCTTCTATTAGTTGGTCTATTTTCCTATCTATCAAATCCCTTAGTTCTTGCTTTTTCTTTTATGTGGCTTCTTCCTCTGCTTTCCTTCCGATCTTGTCCTTCTCAATCCAATTCCTACCTAACAAATGTGGGAAAGGGGTGTTGTCCCCAACAAACTTAATGACTTCAAATTCTTCTTCAGTCAATGTTCCCTCAACAATAATAGGTACATTAGTAACTCTTCCACATAGGGTTATCATCTTACCCTTAAACAAGTCTATCCTTCCCAATGAAGGTACCATATTAGGCTTTCCCAAAATTTCCCAAGTTTCTTCTGTCATAAAATTCACTTGTGTTTCTTCATCCAAGACACAGTCTATGTCGAAGTATTCTATTCTTGTATTTATGCACTATTTTACTTTCAGGATCTCTAGTAAATTGACATCTTTAAGAACATCCATCGCTTCTTTCAACTATGATATTGTAGTCTAAACTTCCTCTGATTCTTTCTCTTTATGATTTTCTAATATGCATGTTACACATCAACATTAATCGCTTTGATAAGTGTCACAAGTGTCACATGTTGCTCACAAGTGTCACAAGTGTCAAGAAAATCATTCTTCCATAATGATGACACTAAGGAAACACTTAAAATGCCTCAAACACTTGATTTGAAGGAAGAAAATTCATTAACTGAAGTTAAGAACCTCTTTCCACCTGAAAGAAGCATTCAATCTAAGGTTTTAGAAGAGAGGGATCCCCTATATCACCCTTAGGAGTGTTGGCGCTCCCCTATAAAGTGCTAGGGAGCGTTATAACACCAAACAACCCTTCTGAAGGAGCCCTATGGATTTTTGGAGTGTTGGAGCCCCCCTAAAGCCTACTAGGGAGCGCTATAGTGATCTGATGACCTTTTTGAGGGAGCGTTGCCTTTTCTGGGAAACAGTTGATCTGTTGAGAAGAATAAGGGGAAGATCTTTCAATCTTGGAAGGTAGTTGCATTCGAATTCCTGGTTCAGCCATGATCTTAGGGAAGATCCCTGACTCAAGGAGGAAAATCCTCATCTTACCCTAAGATACCTCAAGAGGTTAGGCCTCTCTAAACCTATATAAGTAGACTCTATCATGGTGGGAAAGGAGGAAGAATTGGAAGCATGAAACATATTATCTCATAGGAAGCATACAGTGAACTAGAGGAAAGTAATCAGTAAAGTTGTTGTCGCCCGGATCGTGGATCTTTTGAGTAAGGGTTGGAAAAAAGGGACTTGACGAAGCTGTCGCATTTGCATCTATGGTTGTAAGTTACTTCTGTCATTGTTCTCATCAATATGACACGCTTGGCCTGTTTCTTTCTAGTTTGTGTTTAATCTCACATGAACTTGTCCCTGATAGATAGATCTATTTCGAGCTAATATTAATAGAGTAGGAAGCGGTTGTACTATTGTTTGTCTACAGGGCTTGTTGAGGAGCGAAAGATTGGAGCTCAACTCGGAGCGTGCAGAGACAAACGCCGATAAAAGGTACTTCTTGTCTCCTTCCTCCTCACACATTAGTTTGTATAGATCTGAAAGGAAGTCAGTGTCCACGTTAAGCGTCTTCTGTCTTAAGAGTTAAGATTATAGCTCTCAAGAGGAGATCTACCTATCCGCAGGGAGATTTTCCTTCAACAGAAACTGGCGACTCCACTGGGGAGTAGATGAATCGAAACTTTTGGTTTTTATTTTTTCTCATAGACCTTGTCTTACCCTCTGATTGTTTTCAGACCTTGTTCACCCCTTTTTGCTTGATTTCATGTGTTGATTGACTCCTTACCCTATCTCACTCAGCTTGATTGCCAAAATTCGACTGAAATTTTGGATTTTTTGACATTTTCATGAGATTTTAAGACTGGCGCCCCTGTGGTTGTATTAACAGAGCGCCAGTGCTCCCTGAATGTGTTAAACAGAGCACTATAATGCTTGGTGCCCTTTACACCAGAGCGCCAACCCTCTTTTTGCAAAAACCTCTCCAGAATTGCTTTTTCCTGGGTCCAATCTCTATGTTTCACTTGTTGAGCCTCTCTGTGAGTCAATGCTTCTTCCCACCAAACTTTGACATCCTTCCTTCTGAGGAACAAATACCTTGTTGTTTAGATTTTGTATCCTCCTTCATTATTTTTCGAGTTTTTTTGTTGTTGGGAGTTTGAAATTAATGCACTGTTTTTCTCCCCCTTTTTTGACTGAGTGAGAAACTCTGGTGAAGGACATCAGAAGTCTACAAATCTCTTCATTTGGTTTTTTCTAAGGTCATTGTTCTTCAACATCTCTCTTTTGTGTGAAATTGTTGATTTTCTATGTTTTTTTTTTGCTTCTTGTTTTCGACCACAGCAAGAGGGTGTATTGTTTGTACGCAACCTGCTTATGTTTGTTTGAGTTTCCTTGATTTAAAAGGTTAATTAGCAGGACAAGTGTCATTTTGAATTAATCATTGTTCGCACACAAACAATAAAGAAGCATCTTCATGATTGATTTGCATATTAGAAGACATTTTCGAAAAGTTTTAGCACCACATCGAATTTGATTGAAGAAAAGTTGTTTTGAGGACATTCCTTCTTAGTGTTTGTTAGTGAAAATAACTCTCTGTCTCTCCTTTAAATAGATATTCATCGAAAAGAAATGATTTCTTATCATCTTTGATGCATTTTTTGGGGATTGAGTCATCATTCCATCTGTTTCACTTCCATGCACCCCTTTTGAGTAAAGAACAACTATAAAATGAACGTTAATTAAAAAACTATCTAGAACATTTTCTTTTCTAGGATCCTCCACCAACAGTAGACTAGGATTCGTACTTTGGATTAGGCTGTGAACATAACTCTCCAAAGTTTCCAAAACAAACATTAGCATCCTGAGCTAGGGAGAGTCAAATCCAATTGTCGTATAAGTCTGCCTGGGATCCCCCTCTCACATAGGGGTTACGCACGAGGTCGTACTCGGGAAAGCTACGGAGATTATCCCTCCATGGTTTGACTGATTGTAGTGGTCAGATCGTATTATGGGGATCACTTAAAGGTATACCCACAATGTTGAGTGGAATCCTTTCAAGTTGATTTTGAGATAGATACCCTGCCCGTACGTTTGGACTGGACTGTCGACTGTACCCACCCAAGGGCTGACTGCAAATTGGTAACCTTAGTGGCCGTAATCTTTAGGGTCTTACACAAGGTGACAGTGAAGGGAAGTCTCACTGTACCTGAAGCAGACATTGGTAAAAATCACTCGAGCTCCTTGGAGGGTAAATCCACAATTACTGCGTGGAAGCTTGCACCAAGGTCAAAGTCCGTTAAGAAGGTCACCATTGTAACTGTTACACCATATCCCCGCCCCTTCTTGACTTGATCACATGACGTTGGATTTCATCACCAACTAGTACGGTCATCGAGAGAAGGTTTTGTTTGCTTGGTTGTGATTCCTAGATTCTATTAATGTATGCTGCTTCTTTTCGATAGTTGGCCATAGATTTTTTTCGCCGACTCCTTTTCACCAACTTCGACCCTCCACGTCGTTCACGGAGGCTACAGGGACTTCCTCCAAAAAACATGGAAGAGAATACCCCTTTACCCCCTCATTCTATGGAGGAATCTCCTCAACAGAGCGAGGTTCACGACACTATAACCTCCCAAGAAGAAGTTCCCACCACTTTAGAGAATTTTTTAATTGTTTCAGAGTCTCCAGAGGCTTTCCGCATTCGGGAGGGATATGAGAGACGTGTTCTCCAACTGAATTCAGCCGGTGAATTTGTCGTCATCAATCCTTCTGACATTCCGACTGGGCCTCATTCAAACCCTTTAGTCGATGACCCCCTTCGGACCGCAGACATGGTTCGAAGTCCACCGCGCATGGTGTAGGATATTTATGGGACAGGAATAGATGTCGACGCGCCTATCACCTACACCGTACCTTTAAACCATTTTACCGGTACTACCATTTTTTCAGCCACACCATCCGTTGGTCCAAACACATCATCTGTTGGCCCAAGGTCCACTTTTTCTCTCCAGACGGCCCATTCTACAATGGTCCCTCACGTTTCAACTATTCCCACTGGTAATGCGGTGGTTAGCCAAGCTGCAATTGGCACACCACTAACACCTAGACCTTCATCATCACTCCCTTTTAGGTATAGAGCACTGAATTCTTTCACTGTCACTATTACCCAAGTTATGCCTGGAAGTTCTATACCTATACAACAACCCGAAGGAACTGGTCTTGGTAGCTTTAATCCATTAAGCAACACCAGTCAGTCGTTTACGTCTGGTTCCCAAATTCTGGGAACTCCACCTCAAGCTAGGGGGAATCCTCCCACCGGAGGACAACTTCCATTTGGAGGGCACCCTCATGCTGGGGGGAAACCTCAATCTGGAGCCTACCATCAACCGTATGGAAAAAATGTGTCTACCACACCCAATCCATGGAACATCCCTTTTTCAGGAAACCCACAGTTCTCGAGGGGACACAATCCTCAAGCTCCACAACAACCTCTTCCCCCTCAAGGGACTCATTTATATCCTCCTTATGGAAAAATTCCAAATCTAGCTTATAATCCTCAAAACCCATCCGGTTATCCTCCGCTCGCACATGTTTCTCAAACCACCTCAAATATTGTGTACCCTGGTCAACACCAACCTTATACAAGAGGGCCCATTGGTTACAATTATCCGCCTAACCCAATGTATGGTCCTACTGGTGTTCCTATGCCACACCAGTATTACCCGCAGGTTAACCGACAACTACCTTTCCTAGCGACTCTGGACCTCCCAGACTTGTCTCGGTTAACAAATGATCCTATTTTTCATTCTCCGGTTTGGCCAACTATTCTAGCTAAACTTCCTTCTGATATTCCAAAATTCGATGGAAAGTCCGGAGAATACCCAAACAACCATGTGATGACTTTCCATTTGTGGTGTTCATTGAACTCCCTCATGGACGATTCTATACATTTGCGTCTTTTCCAACGAATGCTCACGGGTTCTGCAGAAAAGTGGTATATTGAACTACCACATGCTTCTTTTCATGATTTCAACTCCCTTGCCATGTCCTTCGTCACACACTTCCAACTACCCATTCAATACAAGACGGGTATCGAACTATTGACCTCCCTTCGTCAGACAACCTTCGTACACATCTTTGATCATATTCATGAATGGAGACGACAACGAAGGTTAATCAAAGTGCTCATTCCTGACCAATTATTAGTGGAATGGTTCACCAAATCACTATTACCCCAGATCGCTCGTGATGTTTCTATGGGTGGTGTAGTCACCGAGGAAGAAGCTATTGCTCGAGCTCAATACTTAGATTTGGTTTATTCACAATCTGGTACTTTTTACGAGTTGATACCAAATGCTACCCGTGCCACTAATGATCCATCCAAACCATCGTCTACCTCCCACGCGGATGGAGTTATTGGCTTTGTCAAAACCCAATCTACTTCCCAGTCGACTGGAACAACCCAGTGGTCCGCTTCGACGTCTGCTCCTAGTTCGACTTCGCCCTATTCTACCTCCCCTCAAAATCAGGTCTCTGAGGTGAATACGGTCCAATCAACCCCTTCACAACAATCTAGAGGCAAGAAGAAAGAAAGAAACAAACCAAAGAAAAATAACAACAATGAACAACCAAAAAATCAACCTCAAACCCCTGCTGCAGGAAAACAACCACAATGGAAACCAAAACTCCCATGTCTCATTTTTGGTGATGATCACTACACCCGAGACTGTCCACATCGCGATGAAGTGGTCAAGATTTTTAAGGGAAATCCACAACCCGCTATGCTTACCCAGCCTTTTCCACAGCAGCAATCTTTAGTTGCTCAAACCCCCACTCCAGGGGGCAGTTCCAACCAATCCCATGATGAGGCCTCGACAAGTTCCCACATTTACATGTTTAATGGGATTAATCTGACCACTCACACTATGACATATGACACACCGATTAAACCTGATAAGACGAAGCCCACTGACGGTTCCTTACCGGACCCCTTACCATCTTCCATTAGTCCTCTGTCTTCTAGCCCTCTGTCCATGCCACTTCAGATCAAGAAACCTTCATTTGACTCCATCTTACGCCCTCCTAAGAGCACTATCCATAAATCTACCTTTAATCCTAGTTCATGGGTTGCCCAAAACTACAACATTGTTGAAGATTTGGCTCAAGCACCGTGTGTTATGTCTGCTTTGGAAGTTCTACAACATTGTCCCAGCCAACGTAGAATGCTCTTAGCTGCCATCGGTGCTTTCAATCCTGATTCATCTAATAACCTCACGTTTCATCTGGATGATCATCAGCCTCGACTCTCCTACCAACTAGCTTTTCAGATCGATGTTGTTTTTCACAATCAACAAATCCACCGAACTATCTTGGATGAGGGAGCCTCTACTTGTGTCATGTCTTTAGCTTGTTGGAAAGGCTTAAAATCACCTGCCCTTAAAAAATCCCCTACGATGTTACACGCTTTCGATGGGCGAGGTTTTCATCCTCATGGACTTTTACAATCCTTAGTCATTCAGTTGGGCAGCAAAACTGTTACTGTTGATGTCGAGGTGGTCGATGCCCCCCTTGATTACAACCTACTACTTGGACGAAGTTGGTTCTACGTTATGACTTCCTTCGCCTCATCGGTGTTTCGATGTGTACAATTCCCCCATCAAGGAAAAATTGTCACTATCGATCAACTAGATTTTTGTACACCCGACACTCATGCCCCTGTCACCAACAACATTCCTTTTTTGGGAGACCACCAAGTTACATATAAAAGTGTTGGTGTTGGCTTGTTGAAATATTATAGCCTCATGGGTACCTTCCCTACACCACTTCCACCCACCACACATCATATTGCCACTGTCAATATGATTTTCTTATCAATCTTTGGAATCATCTGACCCTTGGATTGTACCTACTCCTATGGAATTCGATGTACTAGGTGACACCATGCCACTTAGTCCAGCCAAGGCCACATACGTTGCTATTCAATCTGCCTCTCCCTCCCTCGACAACACCCATCTATTGGCACATGATGCCTACTCGATGCCGTCATGGTTGGATTCCCTATCATCTGCAATCGATTACATTTCCCAAATTTCCCCTTCCGACGAATCTATAATGGAAATGCTTAGTATTGACGATGTACCTTGGGATGATAACCATCATCGATCCTCTTTTCTTCCACCTCTGGAAGAAATTCACCAATACATGCACTCTCTCTTCCCTCCTGATGTTACCCATTCCCCACAATCTCCCATCCTCACACAAGACACTCTTTCTGAGGGGAATATGGGTAATATCTCTACTACGATCGTTATTGATATTTCGATCAAAGAAGGCGTTGTGGAAAACATTAACCTTGGTGCTAATTGCACACCCGAAGAAGTGGTATCTTACACCACTCTGTTTAAAGAATTACGTGATGTCTTCGCTTCGAGCTACAAGGAAAATCCAGGGATCGACCCTTCGATCATCGTGCACAAAATCAAGACTTACCCTGGTGTGAAACATGTTCGACAGAAACTCTGCCCGATTCATCCCAAGAAAATCGCAGCTATAAAGGTAGAAGTTGAGAAACTTTTAAAATCTGGCTTTATCTATCCCGTCCCTTTGACAAAATGGGTCTCCAACCTTGTTCCGGTTGCCAAAAAACAAGGGACCATCCATGTCTGTGTTGACTATCGGGATCTCAATAAGGCTTGTCCAAAGGACAACTACCCTACGCCCTTCATCGACCAGATCATTGATAATTTCGCTGGGAGCGTAATCTTCTCTTTCATGGATGGTTTCTCCGGGTATAACCAGATTGAAATTTTACCTGCTGATCAACATAAGACGGCCTTTATCTTCCCATGGGGAACTTTCGCCTATCGAAAACTACCTTTTGGTCTCAAAAATGCTGGTGCCACTTTCCAGCGGGCCATGTCGTACACTTTCCACAATATCAAGCATATTGCAGAACCTTACCTCGACGACTTACCTGCCCACTCATCCAATCGATCAGATCACGTTGATCACTTACGGGCTATTTTTCTTCGATGTTGGTTTTACCGTATCTTCTTGAACACACATAAGTTTATTTTTGTTGTCAAATCCGGTCGACTCCTTGGTTTTTTTGTCTCTAAAGGCGGGATTCGGGTGGATCCCTTAAAGATTAAGGCTATTCTAGCCTTACCCCCACTTACTAGTTTGAATCAACTCCAAAGTTTGCAAGGAAAAGCAAACTTCCTTCACTGTTTCATTTGTAACTACGTTGAGATAACTAAAGGATTCATGTGGTTGTTGTATAAAAACACCCCTTTCATCTGGGATGACATCGCTCAACAATCATTTGATGCTCTCAAGCATGCCCTAACCCACGCACCTTTCTTGCATCCTCCAGAGTATACAAAGGACTACATCCTTTACTTAGTTGCCTCCACTTCCACTATTGCAATGGTGTTAGTTCAAGAGGACCCCAACGGCGAGGAACATGTGATCTATTACCTGATCAAGAGTCTATCTAGACTCGAACTCCGATATTCACATGTAGAGAAACTGGCTCTGGTAGCCGTCATCACTGTCCAGAGATTTCACCATTACATCTTACTACGCACCACCACAGTGATTGTGGACTCAAACCCCATGTACAATGTCTTGACACGTCAAGTGCTTGGGGGAAAATACTCTAAATGGATCGTCATCCTTCAGGAATTCGATCTTGAATTTGTGAAGTCCAAAGCCAAAAAGTCCCTGGTGTTTGCGGAGCTCATCTGTGACCTCCCCCATGCTGATGGAGATATCGAACCTAGAGATTCTCTCCCTGACGAAACTCTTTTCCTCATCAACACCTCCGATCCTTGGTATGGAGACATCCTCCTTTACCTCCAAACCCAATGCTTTCAGCCTAACACTTCCTGTGAAGAGCGTCGACGTATTCTCCACCATTCTCATCGTTATCTTATCGTCAGCGACACCTTGTATCATCGTGGTATTGATACTATCCTTCGACAATGTTTAATTCATGCAGAGGTTGAACGTTTTCTGAATGACTGTCACCTTGGAGCCTGTGGTGGTCACCTTTCTAGGATGGCCACAGCCCAAAAAAATTCTACGTGCCGGCTATTTTTGGCCCTCGATTTTCAAAGATTGTATTGAGGCAGTCAAAAAATTCCCACCCTGCCAAGTTTTCAACAACAAGGCACGCACCCACCCTACTACGTTGCACCCCATCATCGCCATCGTCCCCTTTGCCAAGTCGGGTATCGATTTTATGCAATGTAAGCCTACCTCAGCCGGGGGG
>SNQJ01S0066191.1:93865-109710 GCA_010110895.2 Picea sitchensis
CGAATACAAACATATTCCAAGATAACTCAACAATGTTTTGGATTCGTTAGCTAATTACATCATGGATCGGTATCTCGCCAATAGATAAGGTTTCATGAAGGAAAACAAATTGTACATCACATGTAAATTAAAACACATCACATTAAAGGCATCATCATGTACAAATCATTTGGCACTGTAAAAACTCGGAACTGTATATATATACATCGCGTGACTGAAAATGTTTTTATTACATCAAAAAATTACTTGGAAGAGAAAACATTTGGTTATTTACACCCATACAACATCGTCTGACAAGTCATACAAAAGATACAATCACCAAAGAGACTCTAATCTCTATGCACTGCATTGTGCTGAGAGTAACATATCACTGCGCGCACTACGCGTCTCAGTAGAGAATTAACATTCTCTGGCACCCCCATAGTGTGTCTCTGTAGATGTAAAGGCACTTATCTCCTCCATAGAGGAGGAATGCCCATCGTGAGGCCTTGAAGGTTTCTTTCAACCTCCTGGAGACCTATCACTGGTGCCCCTGGATCTACTGCAACCAGAGCACCCCCACAACGTCCTAGTATTGTTATCTCAGTCGGGCACACTGCTCCCTTGTCTGCATGTTGAAAACAATACATCCATTAAAAACTCTTCTATGTACCCAAAAAAATATATATATACGTTAAAAAAACTTAAAACAAAAAAACTAGACAAGGTGTTTCTTAGTCTCTCACCTGACGCATCCCAATCTTCCCCCACTGGTAGAATCAAATCCATGCTCCCGTGAAAGTCCACATCGACATATGGGAAGTCTTCTATCCAAAGATATTGGCATCTCAGCCAAGCGAAGAAGTCACCCGTGAAACGGAACTCTGACTCTGCCACTAGTCTCAGAGACAAACTAGTCCATCGTTCCATCCGTGGTTCTCCCACTGGTCATACCGCCAATGCAATCTGAGGCTGCATCTGGGGGATGCGCTCTAAGAAGAATGATACCAAGAACGAACCATATCTGAACTGTTTCTACCCCATCCTACACCGCGAAACTTGATCCTTCACATTCCAAAGAAACCCTACGCTCCAGTTAAACAGTGTTGGCTCCAAACACTGTACGCCATAAGCTACCTATGATCTCGACGCCAGATGTGCACTAGTGCTTCCTGTCACACTCGTGATAGCAAACAAAATGGACCAAAGGGGTAACTCTCTGATATCTTTGATGGGGATTCTACCCCCCACTAGTCTTGCCCCTGGGACACAGTGACGTGCCATATACACACCCACTTGCTCAGGAAGCACCCTCTGTCCAGAAAAGGCTATAGGAACCCCTCTTTTCGAGAGGCCAGTCAAGAAATACACATCTTCCAACTCGATGGTGAGAAGATATGTTCCGATCCGAAACCCCTGCTATGCAACATCCCACAAGTTGATTATGTGTTCGAGCAGAAAGACCTCTTTCTTCATCTTTTGTAGCTTGAAGAATTTTATAAGGCCACAATCCATCAACGCAGACCATGTACGAGGAATCCGCAAAGCAGCCAAATCATCGAGTTCATGCTCCCATTCCTTCCACTCGATCATGGTTGTTTCCGAAATCACCTACAAACAAAAGAAAACAAAGAATTTCATTATTCAATTTTTCAGCAATTTCTTAAGCAATTTAAAAACTTGAAATCTATTTCCCATACTATTCAAAAAGGACCACGTCCTCTTTTTATCACTCAATAATCATCACGCAACAATAAAACGTTTTAAATTAAAATGATTTTGATAATGGTTGCGTGGGCATATTTTTTGAGTTTCTTATGGATTCTTCAAAAAAAACGACCTATCTACTCAAGTGTCAAGGCATTGGTATCTATGCTATCACCCTCTAAAAACGTTTTTTCAAAAGAATGTCTTTTTCCCATCGTTTACAATAGAGGTCGATTTGATCTTTTTTGGAACGACCTAGGGCTTCGTTTTTTAATTTAAATATTGTTGTGAAAATGATATTGAACCATGTAATTGAAAGAAGGGGAGATGAATATCTACCTGGTCCAAACGACGAGAGAAACAGTCAACCGTAGCTCTGGTATCAAGCAAAACAAGATCCACCTCCAAAGTGAGAAACTCCACTGCTACAAATCCTTATGCAAATGAAATGGTAAATGAAGATTTTTCTTGTATTACTATTTATAAATTTCCATTTTTTATAAGGTATAGTTATTTGTGGGTTTCTTTGACAATATAATGGCTTCACTAAACCTCTGGTTTGCAGTTTTGACCCTACAGGTTTCAAGGCAGTTCTGATCGTTTATTTACCCTGTCACATCCACGAGCATAGTCTTAGTTCATTTTCAAGCTCGAAAATATGAAAACGCATCGGGTACACTTTTATCTCTTTTTCGGACCTGTATGGACACACTAAAAAGGAACCCCCTGTAGTCATCTTTAAACTATTTTCAGACTCTCTAAATATGAAAAGATCGTCGAGTGATCTTGCTTCCTTTCACACTCGTTAAAAGTTTCGAAAGGGAGTCTTTCAAGTGGTAGTTTATCTCTTTTTCGGCCTCGTGAGACTAACTGTACGGAAAAGGAACTGAGAGAGTTCTCTTTTAAGTTTTTTTCCAGACTCTATAATCATGAAAAAACTTCTAGTTTTCTGTCTTTGGACTCGCTAAAGTGAACATCGACAGGCCCGTACGGGACCGAACTCTTACTTCTTCCAGTTTGTTAAACAAAGGAAGAGGAACTTACCGAAGGTGAGTTATATTGAGCATGTGTTACCCTCCTCAAGCTCGTTAAATTAAAAAGAGGTACTCATCTATCTGGATGGGGGAAAATTTGAAAGAAGCAAGCCAAGCAGTCTCTTGAGAACGTTACCAAGTAATTCTTAGAGTCGCCCTTGAACATGACACTTTGTCTTTTGCATGAATTATAATCCACTAAACCTCTGCACTGAGCCAATCCTTTGAGTTTCTTTTGCTCCTTTGGGTCACCTGACACAAGTCACAGCATCCACTGCATCATCAAGTTTTGGCCCATGTCATGTTTCTGTTGTCGTGCCTCAGTGTTCAAGGGAAGTATCTGCCTCGAGAGTCAGCCATCTCAAATATCTTGTCTCCATGCCCGTGTTAGTCCATGTTAATTTTATCTACCAATTACATCTCTATGTCTGTTTCATGTCGTTGATGGGGGATACATCAAGGTCCTCCTTCGATGAGCCTCTTCCTGTCAACTTCAACACATTATCCAGGAACTAGGCTTAGAAACCAATTAGTACTTTGGGACCTGCATGCCTCAATGGCAGGCCTCCTCATGTCTGACAGCAGGTTTACACCATTGACCTCTGATCAGATGATTCCACGGATGTTCGACTCCAGATCATCCTTTCACATTTGTTGGAATGTACTAGGGTACCTTGGGAATCATTGACATTAATGGTGATCTCCCTTGCGCTTGTTAACAGTTTACGTCATTGACCGGTAATCAAGTGGTTTCTACCATGTTCGACATCAGGACATCTATTCACATGGTTAGATTCGTACTATATCGGGATTGGTAAGAAGACCCCGGGTTGAGTGATCACTTTGATATGTACTTTGCCCAAGTTGTGAAGGAGTTTCTCTTGAACAAATACATACACTGTTACATAGATCCACTTTGTATTGGTCGTGGCTATGTCTTGCCATATCGTAGATCCACTGTGTAGTTTTCGTGGCTACAATCAGTTCAGGTCATCAGAGTATAGATCCACACTGTATCCTCAGTGGCTATGCCTTTTTATCAATACGATTATGGATCTGCAGTGTATTTTATGGCGGCCATATCTTACAAGTCTTGATCACCCAAGCATAGGTATGCCTGCCTTGGGTTTGGAACATGTCATAATATTTGTTGGATGTTTGTGTTCATCTTCTGTCAGGTTCCTCGCGTCTATACCCTTTCTTGAAATTCTACAAAGCATTTCAGTTCTCAGTTCTCATCTTCTAACATCATACTTTGGGGGGCAATCTGTTACACATCAACATTACTCGCTTTGATAAGTGTCACAAGTGTCACATGTTGCTCACAAGTGTCGCAAGTGTCAAGCAAAGCATTTTTCCATAATGACGACACTAAGGAAACACTTAAAATGCCTCAAACGCTTGATTTTAAGGAAGAGAATTGATTAACTGAAGTTAAGAACCTCTTGCCACCTGAAAGAAGAATTTAATCTAAGATTTTAGAAGAGAGCGCTCCCCTATATCACCCTTAGGAGCGATGGCGCTCCCCTATAAAGTGATAAGGAGCGTTATAACACCATACATCCCTTCTGAAGGAGTGCTATGGATTTTTGGAGCGTTGGTTCCCCCCTAAAGCCTACTAGGGAGAGCTATAGTGCTCTGATGGCCTTTTTGAGGGAGCAGTGCCTATTCTGGGCAACAGTTGATATGTTGAGGAGAATAAGGGGAAGATATTTCAATCTTGGAAGGTAGTTGCATTCGAATTCCTGGTTCAGCCATGATCTTAGGGAAGATACCTGACTCAAGCAGGAAAATCCTCAACTTACCCTAAGATACCTCAAGAGGTTAGGCCTCTCTAAACCTATATAAGTAGACTCTATCTTGGTGGAAAAGAAGGAATAATTGGAAGCATGAAACTTATGATCTCATAGGAAGCATACGGTGAACTGGAGGAAAGTAATCAGTAAAGTTGTTGTCGTCTGGATCGTGGATCTTTTGAGAAAGGGTTGGACAAAGGGGACTTGACGAAGCTATCACATTCACATCTACGGTTGTAAGTTACTTCTGTCATTGTTCTCATCAATATGACATGCTTGGCCTGTTTCTTTCTAGTTTGTGTTTAATCTCACATGAACTTGTCTCTGATAGATAGATCTATTTCGAGCTAATATTAATAGAGTAGGAAGTGGTTGTACTATTGTTTGTCTACAGGGATCATCGAGGAGCGAAAGATTAGAGCTCAACTCGGAGCGTGCAGGGACAAACGCCGAGGTACTTCTTGTCTCCTTCCTCCTCATGCATTAGTTTGTATAGATATGAAAGGAAGTCAGTGTCCACGTTAAGCGTCTTCTGTCTTAAGAGTTAAGAGTCTAGCTCTCAAGAGGAGATCTACCTGTCCGCAGGGAGATTTTCCTTCAACAATTCCCTTAGTCTCTTCACTCTCTTCGTATTTTTCTTGTCTTATGCTCATTCGTTTAGCTTTAGAAATCATCCTTGGACAATCCTCAACCTCATGACCAACAATCTTACAACAAAGACAAATAGGACCTACGTCGGGGCATTCCTTAGCAAGATGTCCCAGTCTTCTGCAGTTATAACACAAAGTTAATCCTCTTTTTCTTTAATTGAAATGTTCTCCAACCTCTTCTTTACTACGCACTTCCCTTAGGATAAGAGTGTTGGACCTATGATGCAGGAGCATCGTAAGAAATCCAGAAAAGAAAGCATGCACACGCAGAGGACAACTAGAAATGCACCAGCGCACATTTTGAGAATGTTTTGAATTTGAAAAAATGAGACATTAATGTAATATCTAAAGAGATGTATTGTTCTTAAATGTTTTAGGGTTTGTAACGCATATCTTGATCCTTTTCTCTCATCTTTTGGTTGGAGGCATTTAATGTAATAAATATAAAGTATTTTTATTCTTTATTTCGATTTGATAGCTTAGAGTTGTAGGAGGGAAAACTCTAGAAAGATCCCTCGTATGTATTGTAATTATAAGGATTATTCTCATTGTAAGATTTAGAGAAGTTGTAGAGCAAGAGAGAATAGGAGAATATAACAGAAAGTTGTATAAGTAGATAGTTGTTTCTATTGAACCCATGAATAGAAGTACTAGAATTAATATGAGAAGACTTTAACTCAGTTTCATGGTGTTGTGGTGATTACTGTTTGCATGTATTAATGGTATGTTTACAGTTTGCTTATATGCTTTGTTATGCATTTATTTCAATGTTGTGTGTATGTATGATTCATGTTGAATTTATGAAGTCTTTAAGAGGGAGAGTGTGAGTCTCAATTATTTCTCATCCTGAGAATTCCTGCAAGGAGTGTAGTGAAGGTCTACAAGGAGTGTGTTGACAATATTCTGAGTTTTACCTCAGAGAAGCTCAGGCGAGATACCGTTGTTCTCATATCAGTAGAAGTGCGAGTATAGCACAGATCCATGCAAGGAGTGCGTAGACTGGTTGAAGTCTTAGACTTTCCAACCAAGGAGAGAGGTTGAAGGACTATTGTCGCAAAGACTGTGCAGAGTTGGATGTGTAAAATAACCAAAGGCTATTGTGAATGTCATCAGGAGTGCGCGCAAGGATCCTTTTAAACCCTTGGGGTTGTAGCAAAGCATAAGTTCAGGAAGGATAGAGACTTCAGAGATTCCGAAGAAAGGATGAGGTCTAGAGTCACCTCGCAAAAGTTAAGTTCAGAAGTAAGGGACATTGAGTTCTTTGGCCAAAGCCATCAAAATTCTGAACAGATGGTTGAAATTCTTGGAGGGAGAATCATCGATTTTTCATGAACCGTTGGATATGGTATATCAGCGGAGAGGTTAAGGCCAAGTGTCTTGTAACACTCGAACGATTAGGAGGGATAGTTTTCATTGGATCCAGAGGAGCGTGAGCCATAGATTGGGCATTCTAAAATTTCATCATTTTGGGAGTCGAGAGTACGGAGGAGCAGTTACTTGGAAGTCGCAATTTGTGAATTCCCGACATAATATGGATCGTCATATCATTGAAGGTTTGGAACCGTTGATCTGTGGCAGAGGTAAATCATTATTTCAGATATCTAGCAAAGGGAGAAAGATGCATCGCAGATCCCCGATACGCAAAATCTCGACGCGACAGAAGGTTGGGCCCCAGGACACAGGCGAGGGTCACATCAGGAGTATTTAAGGGAGGAGATAGAAGCCTGTTAGCCCATTTTAGGGTTTTGAAGGTTGAAGGATTCATAGGAACTCAACAACAGGAATCACGAAGTTACGAAACCTGATGTGTCCTTTGGACGAAGTTTGTGGTCACATTTGTTGGTCACGCAGGGTGGAGGTTTGTGCCTTATGCTTGTTTGTGTAGGTGAAAACACTAGAAAGACCGGTGGTTGTAAGTGTCGAAGATTCCAGTTGGGAATCAAAGAGCCATTTTGTCTCAAATGGAGATTAAGAATGATCCTTAGACCAGGAGGTCAAGCAGACCCTGTTGAGGTAGGGGTGCTACGTCAACCTGCAATATGAAAAAATTCTTTCTAGGTTCCTGCATCCATTTATTAGTCCAATAACTCTTTCGATGCATAGGAATAACATATATTTAATCATTTCCATTAAATTTACTCAAATCAACTCTTTCTTTCCAATGCACCCTAGCCTTTAGACTAGGACAAAATATATTAAGCATATTTAAATTCATGCTTTCGAAACAAAATTTTCACTTATCTTACTCTTGTCAAAGCACAAAGATTTACCTATTTTCGGATATTACCTCTTTTATTCAGATCAGATTTATTTCTTAGCACAAAGCTTCACAATTCAAGTAGAGTACTCCGCACTTCAGTAGTAGTTCTACACACAGAGCTTCTCTTTTTCTTTACTTCAGTTCCCAGCAATCACAATTTCAGGTCCCAACAACGGAACCATTTGTTGGGACAGGGGTAGACCCAGGGTTCAACGGTTAACAACGTACCAACAAAACCTCGACTACCGGTCCTTTCGACAACACTTGTGAAGCAGGCGAAGTCTCACCCGAGGTAGAAGCAGGGGGGTTACAGGATGCAGGTGTATGTAACTAGGCTGGGGCACAGATCTATGATAATAACACTTCGCAGAGTATTTTGTTAATGCTTAGGAAGGAGTAATGCATTAGTTCATTAACCTTATTAACATCACAAAACATACCCAAGGATAGATCTAACATAGTAACAACAAATATTATGCACTTCAAACACTTAGCACTTAACACTGTGAATAAGATCCAACAGTTTATCATAAGAAAAGCATTAAAGAAACATATACATATCCATTACATATCTAATCTAATCACTAAAAAAAACATAACAGAGATAATCATTGTACAAAGAAAACCATAAGACGCCAGATGTGTGTGGTTCACCCTAGTGTGGGGCTATGTCCACCAACCGCTTTGCCTCTTTATTATTCGTCAATCTCTTACATTCAGTCACTCATGTGCACTAAGCCACTGATTCGAACCTCACACTGGGCAGGAGATATGCGCACTGAGCACCAGATCCTCCTTCCAAAAATAGGTCAAGGCATAGAGCCAACTCTCTATCAAGAACAAATCCTTAAAACACATATATTTCGTTGCACAAATACACTTGAACTACTTGCACTTAGCCAGCTAGCTCCCTCCTTTTACAATATAGTCTTCTTTATTTATACTTTTACAAACCCTTACAATAAGGCCTAAACATGGGAAAACCCCATGGACCGACATCCCATAACCCATTACAAAAACCCTAAATAACCCCTTACTGGGTCCACATAGCCCACAAAATAAGTGTGATCCACGATCTCAGCTCCGCCTGGGTGCTCCTTCTTTGACCATCATGTCAAAGTCCAAAAGTGGGCCAAATCTGACCAATGTTTCCTCAAAACTTGGTCAAGGGCCAACATTCACAAAGTTATTTTGTTGGAATTTTCCTTAGAATTTCCATCAAAGAAAGTATATATCTATTTGAATTTGAATTTTTCAAACAATAAAATGTTTTTTGTGGTTTGAATATTTTTTAATATCTTCATATTTTTGTTAAATAAAATATAATTTAAAATAAATATTTACTATTGTACATCACCAACTTTGTGATATCTCAATTAATGTTTAGTAATTCAAAGGTTAACATAAACATATGTTAATACAATATAACATAAATTTGTTATAATAAACAATAAAAATATATCAAAACCTCATCTTATGCTTGCACTATTTAATGTGTTTTCAATATGGTTGTTGTAAATGGTTGTTAACTTTTCATATCCAACATAATTATAAAATGAAGAAAACAAAACATGATTGGCCATTATAGATACCCACAATAAAATGACACATCCACAATATAAATTCCCAAACAAATCATTTACAAATCAGTCTATGTTACCATAACCCTGAATATCTTCCTCGTTTGGCATTGTAACATTGTTGTTCTAAAAAATATGTTTATATCTCGGATCATGTGTTAGTACGAATCACCAATCTTCGTCCAACGCCTCTGGATAAAAAAAAAAATGCAATGTTTTGGGAAAACATAAGGCTCCTAAAAATATATACCCTTAGAAGGTTCATATGATCAAGAGATTTCAACCCTGACAAATTCCATTCTATAGCAAAGCAATATCATAGATTCGACCCATATAAAGAAGGTGCCTTCACACCCATTATAACATCCTTCTCCATAGAAAGATCATGTTTCTTCAAAATCCATGGGACATCACCTTCTTTAAAAGACCAAGAGGGACCAACCTCTCCTCTAGTTTCTTTTCTTGGCCAATGTCTCTTTATAGTATTTGAAGCAATAATACCTCTCCTAATAGCCAATGTGTCTCTTTTATTCCATGATATGTGCCTCCATAAAGAAGATGAAACATTTTTATTAAATGCATGGGATCTAGTAAGTGGCCAATATTAATATTCTCCCAATATGGAAGCTCATAAAATATAGATTTACTTTTCATCCCAATGGGTTTTTTCTCAACATACATGTCAAAACATTCAGGATCATCAAACACAAGTTACCCATTTGAATGAAACAATTTTTCCATTTCCTTCTCCTTGTTTGTGTCATATGCCCTAATCCAATATGTCGGTGTCATTATTTCAGGTCTCCCAGTTCCCTCTGGTTTATCATTGAAAGTAGATGTAACTCTTCTATAAGGGTGGTCTTATGGGAGGAATACCCTTGAAATATCGTACAGTGGATTTTGCAGGTGGTTGGACCACCTAACCTTTATAGAGGATCCACAACATTTACATCAATGATACCCTTTTGTTACAAGACATGTGATGTTATCATATACAAAGCATGTCAGTGTCAAAAATATAATTGCACCAAATGAAGAATTCTAAATAACATTACAGATATAAACAAATCAATGAACATGCTTACTAGAGAAAACTCATAGTCATAGATAATCATGTGTGGTGTATGCACATATGACATACAACGTAAAATACCTCTCTACTAGGATGGGTCTTGATACATCATATACATGTATCTATTTCCATAATTGTTTAAATTCATCAATTAGTGGTTGGAGGTAGACATCCATTCTCTTTACTTGTCTTCTACCTGGGACTATAAGAGCCAACATAAGATGTTCATACTTCACAAACAACCATGGGGGGTATTATTATTGATCACTACAACAGGACAAACATAATAGTTGGTGTTTTGGAGGGAATACAGATTAACTCCATCCATAACTATGCCCAATAGTAGACTTTGTACTTCATCCTTGAATTTATCGGGCCATGTGTCCTCTATATGCTTCATGGCTATTGAAGCTACTGGGATTCACATAAATCCTAGCTCACTTCTTTGGGAGGCATACCACCCCTGCAACATGACTAATTGTTTAGAATGAAAGAGCCTTTGAATACTTGGAATTATAGGCATGCGCCACAATATATTATGAGGAGGACCATGTTACTTACTCTCTTTTTTTATTTATGGTACCTGTCATGCCCACATTCTATACATATCTATTTGTCTGCATATTTGTTTCGGTATAGAATACAATCATTCAGACATGTGTGGTATGGTATGTACTCAACACCCAACATTTTCATCTTTTGTTTTTCCTCTGTGCAACTATCTACCAAGACATTATCACTCAGAAGTACCTTATCTTTGAGTAACCTGCAATTAGTGGGAAATAGAAATGTACATTGTCATTAAGGATGAATAAAATCAACCCTTTTCTTCTTTCATTATGTGAAAATTTTCCTCAAAAATTTAGGGGACTTAATGATTAGTTACCTCTAAAATGTCAAGAAACACGCATTTGACATACCATACATTGGTTTCAAGTTGTATAGTAACAATGTTTTCCCTAGCTAGGTAGACCTTGCAGACCCCTGTACTTGACCAAATAGAGGGGTGGTGGAAGCATAAATTTGGCTTTCGAAGAAGGTATCTATGACATCAACGCCATCCCTTAGTTCATTATTATAGAATTCATCTAACAAAATTCCCTCCATGTCTTGGGTATCACGCAAGAAATCATCCATACCAACCTCTGTATCATTTGCTTCATCCCCAACATGTGAAGAACTAGTGTTACTGTTGAATTTTTGAATTGGTGACTCAAGACATAATGGGAATTGAATAGGTGGTTGTTTCAACTATTCTCAGTATGCTTCCTCTCTGGGCTATTTTCATTTAGCAACAAGCTCACGACTTCACATTGTAGTGGGATGCAACAGTAGATGATGGATAGGTCGCTCGTCATCATAATCTTGATTGTAAAAATATTGAACATTACATCGTTAATATTAGTAACACAATGCATTTAATATGTTCAAAATTATACCAAACACTTATTAGAAGCATGGACATTTTTCCCCCAATAAGAAACATAAAACAAAACACTTTATAAAACAAATGTCGAATTAATCAATACATTTACATTAGTTCCATTGAAAATTCAAAAATACAATTACTCAATCATGTTTTTCTTATGCCATGATGTTGACTACATAAAATAGATCCAATTCATGGTGTAATATCATTAACCTGGGTTGGTTGTTAGAAGATGGCATGTTAGGATTGGTATGGTAAAGCAGTTTCCCATTTTCATCAAGCATCTACTTGCGGCATTTTTCTTTTGATAAGAGCTTGTGGAATTTTGAGACTACGGGAATATATTGAAAATCTAAACTCGATCACGAATCTTGATCCTACAAAATTCAATGAACAATTATTCAACTGCACCTCCATACATAACATAAATTCAATGAGATAAATGAATTATCAATAAAATCTAGACATACTGCAATTAGCGTGAGGGAATTTGAATGACTTCCAACGATACAGAATGAGATGGAATCTGAAGAATTGTCCATTTGCTATTATAATTCTTTTTTTCCTACATTAGAGCCAAAACTGTCATCTTGGGAAGCATAGAACAATCTAACTTTAAAAATAATTTTGAATAAATTTTGTAACTTGACTTTGTGCTTCATCATATAAAGATGCATCAATGCATATGTATAAACCAAATGCACTAGTGCATTTAATTGAGAGAAGAAACGAAGACTAAACTCTTTTATTGCCTCCACAAACAAAAACCTTCACAAAATTTAAATGTAGATGTTTTCATTTTCATTTTGCAAATTAAATTGTCTTACGGTGCATTATTACTTACACACTACACCAGTGAATTTCTAACTGTATAGTGCACTGACTGAAACAAGTTAAAAAATAATGTACACTTACTATCAATACATTGAAATTTATTATAAAAATAAATCAGTATGTTATACATACACACTGCATCGGTGCACTACTCATTGCATAGTGTATAAAAATGTAACTTTTGAAAAAAAAAAGAACAACACGTGTGTTTATCATCAATGCGTTGAAATATCCAATGAAATAATGAGCGGGAATTTTAGTTTTTGTGTTTCTAAAGAAAAACTCTATTCATTATTTTATTTATTTTCCAAATTTTAGAAAGGATATTTGTGCAACGGAGATTTCTCAGCAAACACTTCAGAGTGGGTGGATTTTTTTAAAGAGCCAAATTCGAGGGGTATTATTGTAGATCACATAGAAATATGTACAGGAGAAATTTCAAGTAAATGATTTCATTCTATTTATCATCTTATTCATTCTCCTATTTGATTCAAACAATTTTTAGTGCATTCCCAAACAAAAAAAAAGAGTTTCATAGTTACCTTAAGTATTGGAAGACATAATTTACTCACTATTTTTTTGCTTTTTCTTTCTATATTTTACGAGAATTTTTTTTAAGCAATTTTTTTATAGGGTTTGTTTATATATACATGTGTGTGTGTGTGTGTGTGTGTGTGTTCATTTCCTATCCATTGAAATGAAACCACTCATTGCATTGAATCCCAAATTGTCTTGTTCATGTTGATTTTTTTTAAAATGTCTTCACGACTACCGGTGCACTTTGTACATAGTAAAAGCATCGATGTATATTTGTATGTCAAAAACAATAATTAATTTAAATTAGAAATAATATTAAAAAATCATTTTCGTGGTCAGGGTGCACATTTTACTTAGATAAGCACCAGGTCACATTTTTTACAAAGCGCAACATTGAGTTTAAAATAGAAAATTTATTTTGTTTATATGAAAACTACCATGTCTTAAATTTGCTCACAGGTCGATGGTGCGTAATAAACAATACTTAGGAATCTTTGTTTTTCTTAGTTCATAAAGCACCAACTAAATATAAAAATTTGTAAAACGTTTTCAATTTTGCAACGACATTGTTATACTGTACTAGTGTGTATATATATGGTTAATGCACCAGTGTGCATAAATATGGTTGATGCCCCAGTGCATATTAAGTTTTTTTTTTTTTTTTAAGTTAAAAGTGGAACCTTTCATATTAGAGCTTCATTCAAAAAGGAGGATACATGACACATAGGAGCCAGGTGTCCCGCCTGTGAAGGAAACCAGGACATCTTGTTGTCTTACTGTAACATGTCCAAAAGAGAAATATAACATAGAGCCACCCTGCCCGAAGGAAACCAGGGGGAGTGTTCAGAACTAACAGCAGTTTGATAATATAGTTACTAAGGCTAACCAGACTGACACCTAGAGGACTNCTTGTTGTCTTACTGTAACATGTCCAAAAGAGAAATATAACATAGAGCCACCCTGCCCGAAGGAAACCAGGGGGAGTGTTCAGAACTAACAGCAGTTTGATAATATAGTTACTAAGGCTAACCAGACTGACACCTAGAGGACTTTCGTCCTGAGAAACTACAGCAGCAAACATAAAAAACATTCAAGCTCTGTGACCTGTTAACCAGTGCTCGCCTTGTCGTCCTTCGCCTTGTCGTTCGTCGTTTCTGTGGCCCGAACTGGAATTGCAAAAGGCTGTGCGCAAGTAGGACAGAGTTTCTTGGGCATGTCGTTGGAATAAGCCACGTAGAGCATGTCGAGGCGTTGTCTTACGCAGACCGCTCTGAAGATCTAGTCTTTAACCAGACTTCTCACCTCAAAGATGAGCTGCAGCTGCTCCGGGAGAAAAGGAGGTGGCGAGGCCTGCCCCTCCTGCATATCATCGCTGTCCAGACATCCTGCCTCCGTGGTTGCACCAGTGTCCTTGGCTGTACCAGCGTCCTTCCCGTGCTCCTCCTCTATGATGCAGGTTTCGGTGCCGGGGTCGAAGGGAGCGTGTACACGAGAGTCGGAGGAGGCCCTATCGCAGGGAGTAGTTCCAGGATGAAAAGAGCGGGTGTGGGGGTCCCAATCATCCGGGAAGGTAACCAGTTTCGATTCCAAAAAATCCTCTGGGAGCTGAATGCTCGTATCTTCTACCACATTCGTGCCTGGAGGAGAAACTGCTGCTCGAATTGCTCGTCAGCGACGTTGTCTAGCTAGAATGACTGTGGTTTGGAATTCTCGGTGTCATTTTCGTCTGGAGGCAGCTGCATACCAGCGCGCCCCCCTGCGTGGTCACCCTCGCAATCGCGGCATGCCTGAGACAAAAGTTAGAACCGGGTCGCCAAGAGTTGGAAGCAAGTCGCCGAGAGTCGAATGGCAGCCTCGCTGCACAGGAAACTGCTCTGCAACAATGGAACTTCTGGGACAGTTGATGGGCAGATAAATCGCAATGAACGCCATTAAATCCATGAGCTTAATGCTCTAGCTGGCCGGACCAGGAGCGCTCGTGCTGGATCGCATCATGTTACGGAGGTGATCTGAGCTGACGCTCATATTGAATGGCGGAGTGTGTGGGGAGGTCCGGTAATAAAGGCCCCCTGCCTCCCCTCGTCACCTCCCCTTGCCACCTCCCCTCGCTGTCGTGTCCACGTGTCACCCCATCCGGGGGCATATTAAGTTACTATATGCACCGTGATCTTAATTTTTTTTAAATTACATAATTTTATATCTGATTATTCCTATCTTTTTTTTTAGGGATATTTTGAAAATTCCAAAGGAAAACAAGAGGAAAACCAAGACATATTGGTAGGGATGTCCAAAAAAGTGTAGAAGAATATGGTAAAAGAAATTAACATAATTGCATCCCAAGAGGATCCATCCCAACTACAATGTTCATTAAAGGTATGTAATCATTTTTTTATGTACATTGAATTTAATTATTGTGTGAAATACTAATTTTCAATTGTTTTATTGCATAAAATAAAATAAAATAGAATGCATTCAACACATAAGACAGGGCGATGAGGAATAAAAGGGTTGATCACAAAATTTGTGAGTATTTTCATTTTTGGCATTTCTTAAGATTTCATGTTTGTTGTGATATTTATATTTAAATAATTAATTTACACTTATCCATGGATGTCTTCTAGTAGGTGCTAACATACAAAGAGAAGCCAACCCATGAATAAATAAACATTGGGTTAAGTATGGGTTGTGATTATAAGTTGAAGTATGAAAGTTTAATTGAAAAAATTGTAAGTAGCTATGTTGTTTGACTTCCATTTTTTATAATTAATGAAAAAATAAGAAAACTTATATTGATTATATCATTTGTGTTTTGTCATGTCATATTAAACATGCAAGAAACAAAGTAGGGAATGCGGCCAACAAAAGAGATTATGAGGGAATGCATGAAGCATGGCCTCTAAAGAATATGTATTATTTATGAAAGACTCGGTGCTAAGATATTTTTTTTATTTATTTACGCAATCATGT
>SNQJ01S0066192.1:18039-40113 GCA_010110895.2 Picea sitchensis
GTTTGTCCCACATTTCTTTGGCAGTTTCTAAGTGCATAAATTTTACAAATTTTGCTTCTGCAAGCCCACTCAGAATAGCATTCATAGCCTTAGCATTGAAGATGAATTCTATCTTGTCATCCTTATTAGCTAGTACAACTGGCTTTACATAACCAGTTTCTACCACATCTCAGCCATGTGCACCTAAATCCATTATATAGGTTCTCATCCTAACTTTCCAGGAGGAAAAGTTTGTTCCATTGAACGGGGGGGCCTTATTGGTTGAAGTTCCTTCATGGCTTGACATGTTTAAGCTTATTGATCTAACTTTAGATAAAAGGAACTAGCTCTGATACCAATTGTTGGACAACTGAGAGGGGGGGGTGAATCATTTGTTGTTGTGCTTAAACAATTATACCCATTTAAACTCTTTACATAACACTCAATGACAATCACAATAATGCAACAATAGAATATTCAACATCAATCACACACATGAAATATACAGAGACAGATATTTCCCGAGGAAACCCATAAAGGGAGAAAACCTCTTCTTCTTGATATGATAATTATTTTTTGTACATTATCATTCTTATGAGCACCAACTCATAATGAGGCTACCACCTCTATTTTGCAAGCTGCTACTTGTTGAGAGGACCTACTCTCTGGATTCTCTAGAACCCACTAGAAGGAAGCACTAACTCCCTAAGTGTTCCAGCACCAACTGAATGGAAGCACCAACTTCTATTCACACAGGCACCAACCTGTATAACAGAGAACAACAATTCTCCCTTGCACCACCCCGCCACCCCGGTTTTTCTGGATACAACCAGATGGAAGCTACAACTCCATGTGCTCAAGCACCCACTTGAAACTCTAAGAACACCAATCCTCCCTAGCACCTCCCAACCACCCTGAAATATTAAAATTTATTACTGAAAATTATTACAGTGATACAGTGTTTATCAATAGCTTACCAGTCTCATCATTGTCCTGCTGCACTGCTATGCTCTGCCTGCATCAGTGTCTTCATGCTTGCATTCTTCTTTGATCTTTATGTTCTTCTTCTCTGTCTCAGCTTGCGCACCTCAGCTACCTCTTTATTTCTCAGATATACATTTTTGTTCCATGCACTATGCTTCTTCTGTACTATCCAACAGTTGTACACAACCTCTTTTACTCGCATGCGTAACTCTCTGCAAAAGCAACCTCTGCATCTCTTTTCAGTGCATACTTATCATGCCAATTACTTTTCCAGATCGTCCATGAAACCCATCATATTCTTTGGCAGTTACACCCATGCGTTTATCATCACTGGGAATTATTTTGAGATTCCTTAGCCTCTCTGGCAGTCAAGACTCTTCGTCTTCTCTGTCACAGTTGAGCTCATCCTCTTTGTTGCAGTTACAGGATTCAATGATTTTCCATATGTTAATCGCCTCCATGAACAATCTTCATTCCACTGGCAGTTACCTCAGGACTCTTCAGCTCCTCTGGTGATCACCCTCCAGCTCCTCGAGTTGTTTGGCCAATTTCATCACTGTGTTCTCACAGTTTCAGCTAGTCAAGTATGGATTCTTTGGATTCTAAGCACCTTCCTTCATGTGGCCTCCGGTGGTGACCAAATGCCTATTCAAAGGCACTTCATGACTCGCAACCTCGTGGATCTTGGTATGAGGCATCTTAACTCTCCCAAGTCACGATATCTGAAATGGAGCTTAGTTGGACCAGCTCCTTACTCTCACATGACCATGAGTTGTGACCAAGTGCTTATTCAAAGAGTGATTCATATCAGATCAACGATCGAGATCTCATCCTCTAATCGACGGCTACGATCAATATCGTGACTTCGCGTGTCGAGTGTTTGAGCATGATCCAACTCTGACTCTTCCAACTCCTGATCTCTGAAATAGAACTTAACAACTAGCTCCTTCCTCTTATATGACCACTAGTTGTGACCAGGGGCCAAGCAAGAGGGTTTCATCGCGACTTCACATATCGCAAACCACTGCTATGAGTTGCCTTGTATCTCTCAACTCGCAAAATCCGAAATGGATATTAGCAGCGCTAGATCCTCCCTTCATCCTTCGACTATGTGACCTTGGCTATGATCACGAGCCAAACATTTGAGCGCTTCTCTCTCCAGATCATCGGTCCACAACCCTCTGTGATCCAACGGCTATGATCATGTCGCGACCTCGTACTTTGCGAGTTCCTACAACTCTTCCTTTGAATTTCCTTATTTGTGAGTAAGCTAAATGATGATCTCCCGCCACATGTCCTCTGGATCCAATGACCTAGATCATTTTGTGACCTCACATATCATGAGTTCCCACAACACTCACCTTTGAATTCTCCAACTCATGAGTCAGGGAAATGTTGATTGCTCGCCACGTGTCCTCTGGCTCCAATGACCAGGATCATTTCGCAATCTCACATATTGCGAGTTCGAGGGGTTAGAGAAGCTCCTCCCTTTGACCTTTCAGTCAACGAAATTTTGATATGTTTCCACGTATCCTCTGGATCCTACGGCTTAGGTTATTTCACGACTTCGCATATCGCGAGTTTGAGGGGTTAGAGCACCTCCTTCCTTTTACCTTTCAGTCAACGAAATGATGACCTTTCGCCACGTGTCATCTTTGACGATGGACGATTTCGATGACTTCGAAACTTGTCTCGTGCACTTTCCTTAGGATCCAACAGTTGTTGGTCTACACACTCAAATCTAACGGCTAAGATCTGATCTCCTCATTTTCTCTTCATTCCTCTCGTCTTGGAAGAATTTCTAAGTGTCAAAGGCCTCGACCTTTGAACCTTCTGCGAGTCCTTCTCTTGGACCTTGGCTGCATGTCTGGAAGGTGAAAAGTGCTATCTCTTATGATCTTTATTGTTCCTGCATACTATTCTCTCTGTGCCTATTGTCCATCGATGCACACTCACGCTATTCCTCCTGAGCTTCTCGAGCTTGTTGTTTTGTGTCGTTGTTGTTGTTCTTTCCATCAATGAAAAGCGCACTCCCAACTGTAAAAATGCTAACATGCAGTAGTCAAACACATAAATGTCTTAGTAGTTCATGAGTATTTTATTTGGAAGACATTCTTGTGGATATTTGTATGAGGGTTTGAGGCATAAGGGTTTGAGTGGTAATAGTTTGTGAAGTATAGAAGAAGTGACAGGTCATGGTAGTGACAATGAAAGATCAGTAAAAGGATGATTGATTCAGTGGTAGTGATAGGTTGTCAACATTTATATTTATGGGTGATTGGACGAGGCAAGGAAAAGGGGTTGTAGCCTCCTTCTGGTTGGTGCTGAAAAATTGAGGAGTTGTTGCTTCCTTCAGGCTGGAGCCTAAAAACTAGGGTCTTGGAGCCTCCTTTTGGTTGTAGTTGGAAAATAAGGAAGTTGGTGCTTCCTATAAATGTATTTCTTCTGACATATAAGAAAACAAATCCATGGTTTTCTCCCACATTGGGTTTCCACATAAAATTCGGTGTACTATGTATTTTTGGTTGCTTATTGTTCATGGTTGACTTATATTATTGATGATACATTGAATGCTAATGTTAAACTGTTGAAAACTACTCATAAAGTTAAATAATACAAATTGTGGTTAAAATTGGTAATAAAGTACTCACATTGATTCACCCCCCTCCCCTCTCAGTATTCCAACTATTGGTATCAGAGCAGGTCCTTCAACAAACAATTTAACGACTAGAAGGAGATCATGGAATAGGCCAAGATTGGAGCACCAAGGTTTGATGGACAAAACTATTCCTTTTGGATTAAAAGAATGCAAATATTTTTATAGGCATAAGGATTTGATTTTTTGCGGTCATTAGTAGACGAATATGCAACACCAACCACTCCCCCAATTGACAAAGATGGAAAAAAGCTTATCAAAAACAACTCAAAGGCTAAAGGCACCATTCTGAGCAGTTTGGATGATTCATTATTTGTCTAGTTATGCATTGCAAGACCACAAAGTATATTTGGGATAAATTTCAAAATATTTACGAAGGAGATACCAAAGTCAAGGGAGTTAAGCTTCAAACCCTTAGAGCCAAGTTTGAGCAACTGAAGATGAAGGAATATGAAGATATTGCAACCTACTTTCTGTGATTTGGAGAAATGGTGAATGCTATTATAGGACTGGGAGAAGAAGTTGATGAGTCGATGGTCATTCAAAAGATTTTATGATCTCTATCTATGAGATTTGATCCTAAGATAGCATCCATGGAAGAAAGAACATATCTTGACAGTTTGAGCATGGATGAGCTACATGTAATATTCACATCTTATGAAATAAGGATAGAACAAGTGAACCTAGTCATGAAGGAAGTAGCGTTCAAATCATCCAAGAAGATGAAGAAACAAAACAAGAAAAAGTCAAAACCAGATTTGCATATGTAGCGACGATTCAAATGAAGATGAAGAAGTGGAAAGCTTCATAAGGAAGTTAAAAAGAGGAACCGAAAAATACAAAGGTATAATTACATTAAAATGCTTTAATTGTGATGGTATTGGTCATTTTGATTCTAAATTTCATTATGCTAATAACAAAGGTAGCAATGAAGAAGAATATCCTAAGAAGAAAATGAAAAATCAAAAGGAGGACAAGAGAAATAACAAAAAGAAATTATTCAAGAAACGTTTCTACTCAAAGGAAGAAAGATCTTCATCAGACAAGGATGATGATAGTGACAATGGTTCATAAAGAGTACTCTTCATGGTAGTAGAAGATGATGAAGAAGATTATGAAGATTCTGAAGAATGAGGTGAAGTCGAAAATCAGAGCCGAATTAATCAGTGCCTTAGAAGAACTAGGGAAAGAAAGAAAGAAAATCAAGTCACTCAAGGCAGAGTTAAAGAAGAAAGAAAGATATTGAAATTCCAACTCATAAGAAATCGAACAGATAATAATGAAGTTAAAGATTCAGGTAGAAGAAGACAAAAGGATTAAAGAAACACTCAGAAAACAGTTAAAAGATAAATATAAGATGATTGAAATCTTGGAAGTGGAAATAGTTACCTTAAGAAAACATCTCCAGAAGAAAGATATGCAACAGAATTTCACCAAAATATTGGATGAGATTTTCAGCAGTCAAAGGCCATACTATGAAAATTCTGGGCTGGGATACAATCAGATGCAGACTGTGAAAGGTTCAAGCTCCAAGACAACAAAACAAGAAGAATAAGAAAGAACCTACGCAAAAATAGTCAGAGGTACTCAAGAAGAAAAATCACAGAGGAACTATACCACCTAGAATATTCAGAACGCAAAACCAACGATTAGAAACATCTCAAGAAGAAGAAGGCTTCGGAAGAGCAACACCATTCAGAAGATCCACTACATCTAGGTATCAAACTATTTTTCTTGGTTTATGTTATTCTTGTAACAATTTTGTTCATAAAGCTGCAAAATGTAGAACCTATGTCAAGAATAGAAGAAACTATGAAGGTTATTCAAACAAAAATTATCCTAGAAAGTCACATGAAGCACAGAACATAAATCACAACATTTTTGGTTCACTAAGTATACTGATTGTAGACTGATTGTTCCTCCAAAGGAACCAAAGAATAATAGAAACAATCATAAATAGGAACCACAAAGGATATGGAGAAGAAAGAAGGATCAATTCAACATTGAAGAATGCTCACTTGCTCTACAAGCGAAACTCAAGAAAAGTGGGTGGTATGTTGACAACGATTGTTCAAAGCATATGACAAGTGACAAGAATAGGTTTCTGACTCCGAAGAAGAAATGAGACAGATCAGTTTCATTTGGAAATGATAACTCAACCATAATTATAGGAAGAGGCACAGTCAAGCTTGGAAGCGAAGATGTCAAGGAAAAAAATGTTCCACCAGTCAAAGATATGAAGCCCAATATTCTAAGTGTAAGTTAAATGTGTGATCAAGGACACAAACTCTTGTTTGACTAAAACAAATGCGAGATAAGAAAAGAGGGATCAGGAAAATTGGTGGCTACAGCTAGAAGAACCTCAAACAACATATATGTCCTGAATGAGATTGGAAAGGAAAAATGTTGCTTAGGAAAGGAAAATGAAATTTGTCTCTGGCATAGAAGGATGGGTCCAGGGGTGATTTTAATAACCCCCCCTAAATTTATATATATAATAAATGGGCGAATCCCCATGATACATAGGAAAAAATGAAGGTTATTTTATCAATTATATAATATGTATATATAGTTTTTTGGCGAATCTCTTAGTCAATTATATAATCTTGTAAAATCTTGGCGAATCTTTCATTGAATTATAAAATCTTGTAAAATCTTGGCGAATTTTTCACTGAATTATAAAACCTTGTAAAGTCTTGGAATTTTTTTTGATAAAGTATAAAACCCACATATAATAATAGGGAAATGTTTTCATTAAACTGTAATATACTCATTTTACATATTTGGAAAAAGAAACATAGTTTGTCCATCCTTTAGACAATGTTGCAAGCATCAAGGGTTTTGTTTGTCAAGGTTGTTCCAAGGGCTTACATGAAATCAAGGATGGAAACTAGGGAAGAGTGTTTCAAGTGCTTACATAAGAAAGGAGTGGAATGAACTAATAGTTTTTATTCAAAGGTATATAACATGTGAGGGAAGGTATAATTCAACTTCCCTGTATCACATTAGATTATTGGAACATTTCACAGGTACTCATCCACTCAATATGCCCTATTTTCTTTGGTAAATCCTAGTAAAAATGTCTAACAAGGTCAAAGTCAATCCTGCTAAGGTTGAGACCAAACTTTTTCATTATGCTTTGATTAAATTACTCATCATTGAAGAAATGAAGAAAAGGAAGAAAACATGGGGGTAATTTTTGTTTTGGTCTGAGTTCACCTATGAAGAAGATCATGAGAATCCTCTTGGAAAGAAGAAGAGATTCAAGAAATGAAAGCAACGTGTTGCACCTGATACATAAGAGGCATCCACCAACAGGAAAAGGAGAAGGATAGATTTCCTCGATGATCCGAAGGATGAAAACATGGTCAGAATGAAAAGAGATAAAGTGGTTTCTTGGAAGGAGAGGATTAAGGAATATAGAGTGCTAGACAGATTTCTGAAGAGAGAGAATGCTACCTTGAAAGCCCAGATTGCAACAGTTTCCTCACAGAAAGACAAGTACAAAGAGAAATCTAAAAAGTTGTCTAAGAAGGCTAAAACATACTTCATATTTAGTGTTAAATTTTGCAAGAAGTACAGGATAATGAGGAGTAAGTGGTTGTACCTAAAAAGAAAGAACCAGGGGAGACCAACTCTATCAGTTGAGGCTATTCAACAAGAATGAGGTGATCCAAGCCCTGACACCTTTTTGAAATTTTGGCCCTTACTATGTGTATGGCATATCTTTCTCGTTATTTAGTGTTGCCTCCCTACTTGCAAGATTTTGACCAATAGTTTTGGCTTGTCTCCAAGTGAATTGTCAAAGTGAAATTATGTTGGCCTTGAGTTTTCCCATAATTTTGTTTATGGCATACCAGAACTACTCTATTGAATTTTGTAAAAAACAAAATTGCATTGCCTGTAAAGTGATCATTGGAAAAGCAACAAGATACAGAGCATTCTATGTACTTAATTCATACAAGAATGATGTAGATATCCATTGACATGAACCTGTATATGCAAAACCAGAGAAATTAGATTTGTTGGTGACCATGCATGAGCTATTGTTAATTCAAATGTTGCAACAATTTGTTTTATTACTTTATTTCAAGCTCCAACCTCCTTCCTGATATAGTTGAATACCTGGGAGGGAGGTAATTTGTAAGAATATATATTTTTTTGTTGAAGGTATTTTGAAACTATGCAAATCCATAACATGTGATGTCTAAAACTATGGCTCCAAAGTTCTCTTCCTTTTATTGATGAAGGAAGGAACTGGGTTTCGATTCTTGCCATGTTGTCACTCTCTTACATATAAGGTCTACTCATGTTTCTCAAATGCCTCCCAAGATCATCCAACCAAGTCCTCTCACTCCTAGGTACTCCCCAAACATCATTAGACAATGCATTTGATCCTTCTTAGTGCTTGACTCCACCGCAAATACTTCTTCCTCCTCACCATGTTCCTCTGTATCTTATCCTATAGACTGTTAGATGCTCTCTTGTACTCTCTTCTCTTCCTCTTGTTTGATGAAATATTTAGGTCATGTTATATTTTTATTTATGTTATCAACATAGCTTAGGGCACCCATAAAAATTGATATCACTGATTGTACTTTTAACTTTTAGTCTCATTGACCTTTTTTGTCAAATGTTGAACATTAATAAAATTATATTATCTTGTATTGTCTAAATAAGATAATAGTTAGGAGTTGGCATCATCAATATTAGGTTTGATCAAGAAAAGGCCAATTCTATGGGGAAGAGTCAAGACCATGTTCAATATTTCATATTTATCAATTGAATACAAGATTGCCAACAGGGGCTTGCCTGGACAGTGAAATCAGGGTGTTGTTAATGTCACTGCCAAGGCTCAAGTCTCCCTAGTGACATTTTTTCCACTCAAGGACCACTTGTGCTAGTGCATGTACTTGTGTTTGTGGTTGACACCAGGTGCAAGTCTTGGGAAACTTTGGTGGATTAGACACCCCTACACTCACAACTTCTTAGCCAAGACTCAAGAGATTTTGATTTGAATGTCAAAATTCAAAAGCTAGGCTTAGCTACATTAATTCTAACACTCCTGGATTGGGGAAGACTGAACTTGATGCATCAGGATAGAAGGAAGCTTATCCAAAATAAAATTAAATTAAATACAAGATTAGCTTTTCCTTGAGCAGAAAACTGTAAACCTTGTGCTCACTTCTTATATAAGTACACTGATGCCAGTTATAGTTTTCTAGTGACAAAAAGCAAGCTTCATATTCATTTTCCTAATAATATGAACTAGACTGCAGAAAAAAGTGCAAATCTCACATCTCTTGATTACAAATTTCATCAAATTCTTTCCTACAAATAAAAGTGTTCACTTTTCTGAAAATGCATCTTTTTTCTACTTTAGAACAACATTATTTCCCTTCCACAACAATACTTGTTAGAAAGTCTATGATTTAAAAGATGATTGTGTTTTATATTCAATAAAGGAATTCATAATCTAAACATATTGAAAAAATAATATAGTGTAATATTTATACACTCTCTAATTTCCAAAATATATATAGATCAGAAAATATGGAAAGGATCGCACCCAGTACCAGAATTAATCCATTCTCACCATTTATAAACAACACCATTGTCGTTTTCTTGGCACTGTAATTTTCACATGAAATAAACCATTCCATATTAAAGACAGAGTGGGAGGGCTCATTGTTTGAAGCTATTATTTCTACAAGCTCACGAGCAACAACTAGACCATAAAATGATATGATTGCATCTGTTCTTGAACCCATACCTATGGTGTGAATATCTGCTCTATTGTCACCATGCTGCAAAAAAAATATAAAAGGAAAGTTCCTATTGAGTGCATCTAAAAATTCAAGCACCCCCAAAAAACATCAAGCAATGGGAGAAAAAGAGTTGAACTAATGAAAAAACTAACCTTTTTACAGGAAAATCTCACGTTGATTTTGTGAATTGCATATCGAATGATAACATAAAAAATGAATGCATATTCATAGCTTAAATTCTTGAATGATTTTCTACGGGAAACCACATTATAGAAAATATTCTCAACCTGGAGTTCAGCCTCAAAAAATCTAAAGTAAGAACGCAACAAATAGAAAAATACAGTTGTTTTCAGGAAACATGGATATAAATGGACATGTCGAGGAGAGAAATAAAAAGTAACAACATCATACTATCCACTCAAGTCTGACTATAGTTACCATTATCTGAGTGCCTTACACTTTTGCACAAGGGCGAGGCTTTTTCTCCATCACTCCCTCCTTGTAAGATACTCTGAAATAAAATAATGCAGAAGGAAGATGAAGAACAGTGGAAATAATATGATTCTCCCCAACAATAAATGGATGGTTCTCCTCATTAAATATCTAGAAATTATTTAGTAATTTTCTAGACATTAGTATCCCTTACAGCATAAAAAGACATAATCCAAAGCATTAAAGAGAATTGTAATGAAGGTTACATGTAACATAAGACAAAACATTAAAGAGAACTGTAATGAGGGTTGCATGTATCCATGTGTTTGACCTTTCGTTATTGTTGTAACAGTCACATGTGCCAAAAAATTCATACTGGCTAAATCTTCTCCTCGGAAGTCAAGGGAGTTGATTGTTTGTAAATCTTCATACGAGCTCAACTTTGATGTCGTGTGCCTCTCACATAATATAGGAAGATATTCATGTCGTAAATAAACAATAAACCATAAGTAACAATGGAGGATGTAAAATAATACACAATCAGATTGCACAGAAAGAAAATTCAAAAAATAAATGTCCATTCATGGGACAGATTTACTGTTCAGTGGCAAGGAAGTCCCTGGAATTGACTTCCATTCTCTATTGGAGGAATGATTCATGGGCCATATTTATTGATCAGTGGCAAGGCAGTCACTAGAATTGAGTTTCAGTCTTTGTTGGAGGAATGATTTGTTTCCCATCACCCTTAAGTTGGTTGACACCAACCTTAGCAAGGATGTACTCAGGCATGAAGTGTATTTGAGATAAGTGGTTTATATGGTATAGTTATCTTACATTAGGGTTTGGGGGGTTTTGTACCACCCAATAAAATTTTCAAAATTGGTTAGAAAAGGAATTAGCATGTTGGATTTTCCCAGGAAGATTGTGTCCACTAATTACCATTTCAGTGTGAAGAATAGAAAGAAGCACCATTCAATCCAACTATAAATTTGGCAGGTTAGGTGTATTCAAAGGATAAGTTGAAGGAGATGAGAAGATGATGAAGATGAGTATAAACATAAGTCATGGACAAAAAGGTAGAAAATCATAGGTTGATAATAGAATAAAAGAGGTAAAAAATAAATGAAAATCAAAGGAAGGAGAGAGATCAAATGATGGTTACAACAATAAATAAGATATTGGGAGGATAAAATCTGATGCAATAGACAAAGTGGCTTGAGCAAAAAAATGGTAGGACCAAGGAACATATATCAAATTAAGGTAAATCCTATAATGCTAATTAAGGAATCAATAAACTGTAGAGAATCCCAACAACCATGCAAACATAAATTTAGAATCACCAATATTGAATGTGCAACCACTTTCAAAGGAATCATCACAAATGATGCGTGATGGTAGTTTTGGGGAAGTGAGTGAGAAAAATATTAGTGTTGCAACATTAGGCTTAGGAGGAAGAGTTAGATGTGGAAGTCTTAATGAATAAGAATATGAAGTTGGATGATAAAACCCATGTGAAAATAGCATATAATGAGGAAGCAAACACATTGATTAGAAATATGAATGAGCCCATGTTTGCAAATAGAAGACAATGATGAACTAAGTTGATTATTAGTTCACATGAGTAGAGGTCCAACCTTCAAATATGGAGGCACTAAATTTCTCCAAAGTTAAAGGACACTTAATGGAAATCACATGCTTTAGATGAAGATAAGATCTTGTTCATTTTTTGGCATAGTGTTCCATATCTCATGCAAGAATTTTAGCAAAGCATGTCCATGGTAAAGGAGTAACAACTCCTCCTACAAAATATAAAGAGATAATTTCTACGGAAACAACAAAGAAGTTATATCAATCTTGAGCCAAGGAGGGCAAAGAACCCTATGCATTAATTTTATTAGTGAGTATTTGTGACACCAAGAGATATGAGAAAGTCTAAAATGATGTCCATGAGATTAGAATTGAAGAAGAACTTGTTTAAGTTGGAAGAGAGAAATTATCTATTCAATAAGTACAAGCCCAACATACATATTGAATATAATTTTAAGAAGGGAAAGATAAGGATGAAAATGAACATTATAGAGATGACTACTTTTGGAGATTACCTAGATTAGATCAAGGTTTGGGCCAAGGAAGAAATATGCAAAGTGGTGACCATGCAAGAAAGATTCGGGATCTAAATTTTCAAGAGAAAACATGCATATGTTAATATTTTTGATGTGGGAGGAGCTTTAGGCATCAATGAAGAGAAAGGTGGACATATTTGAGGCCTGTGTCAATCTCAACTCTATTACTTATGGTCATTAGAATTTGAAGAACATTAAGGAACCTACTGTGAAGTGGGAAAAAATGATAAAAGGAAAGTGCAAGATAAAGCAAGTGGTGAATAGGATTGAATAAGACACAAAAAGACATTGACATAATCTAGAATGCTTCTCTTATGCAAGAGAGATGCATAGATGCATATTGTGTTCAAAGAAAATGATCCCATTTCATGAGATAAGTTATATGGGAGCCTCACTAACTTATATGTTCTAATTTAGAACATATAGTTCAAACTTATATGTATGGTGTTTCTTCACTAAGTTATATGTTCTAACCTATATGTATGGTGTTCTGCCTTTGGAGGTTTAATATATGTATGAAATCTTTGAACTATGTGGTTAAACCTATTGTTGAACTCTTCTACAGTTTCATTTTTATTTCTCTTAACACTATCGAGGCAAACCAACAAATACCTATTATCTCTATGGTCTCCCCATTTTTTAGAGAAGACACTCTCCCACTAATCCTTGGTGCTAATGTTATTATCTGACAATTAATAAACTAATCCATGGTATATTTCAAAACATAACTAGGGCCTTCAAATGTATTGGATTTTACTCTGAGTAAATAAGTTCTAGAAAACATTTTGTGTGAAAACTACCATGATAATCACTATTATATAGATTCATGTTGTCCATATAAAATATAAACTTAAAGCTCAAATATTAGTAGTGTTTTGTTTTAGGTCTATAACTACAGGCACAGAAAGAAAATTCAAAAAATAAATGTCCATTCATGGGCCAGATTTATTGATCAGTGGCAAGGCAGTCCCTAGAATTGACTTTTAGTCTCTGTTGGAGGAATGATTCATGGGTCATATTTACTGATCAATGCAAAGGCAATTCCTTAGAATTGAATTTCAGTCTTTGTTGGAGGAATGATTTGTTTCCCATCACCCTTAAGTTGGTTGAAACCAACCTTAGCAAGGATGTACTTAGGCATGAAGTGTATCTGAGATAAGTGGTTTAGATGGTACATTTATATTACATTAGGGTTTGGGGGGTTCTGGACCACCCAGTAAAATTTTCAAAATTGGTCAGAAAAGGCATTAGCATGTTGGAGTTTCCCAGGAATATTGTGTCCACTAATTACCATTTCAGTGTGAAGAATAGAAAGAAGCACCATTCAATCCACCTATAAATTTGGTAGGTTAGGTGTATTCAAAGGTTAAGTTGAAGGAGATAATAAAAATGACTTATCTGGTATATGAGAACTACATTCTTCCCAATTTGGAAAAATACTACCCTAAGAGTCTCCTAACACCCATTTATTAGGACAATAATTTTGGCTGGAGGTGGGTCCCATTCCTAGAAGAGAAAATGAAAATGATCCAAAGGGTGTTTTTTGAGCATGAGTGGTACCAAATTTCTTTATTGAGATTTCATAATTGAGGATGAAACTTCTGTATCATATTATGGCATCAGAGTACTAGATGAGGAAAGGTGAAATTATGATGACTCCAATGAGGAGTGGAAGAAACTAGATTATTGAATTTGGTGGAATATGAAGTTTTCAAGGATGTGAATAAATAATAGGACCAATATATCAACAAATTCATCCTAAAGTTAAAGCATTAGAATGAGGATAGAGAGGATATGTGGGTGTAAGAATAAGAAGAAAGGAGGCCAATGAGATAGGTAGAAAATAAATCACTCTTGAGATCTAAAAAAAGGAATAACATGGAAAGAAAGAGGATCAAACACAAACATAATAGGCCAACAAGAAGAGCAAGGAAATCCAATAAGAAGTAGGAAGAATATGAGTAGAAACATAAGTCATGGACAAAAAGGTAGAAAATCATAGGTTGATAATAGAAAAGAAGAGGTAAAAAATAAATGAAAATCAAAGGAAGGAGAGAGATCAAATGATGGTTACAACAATAAATAAGCTATTGGGAGAATAAAATCCGATGCAATAGACAAAGTGGCTTGAGCAAAAAAATGGTAGGACCAAGGAACATACATCAAATTAAGGTAAATCCTAGAATGCTAATTAGGGAATCAAGAAACTATAGAGAATCCCAACAACCGTGCAAACATAAATTTAGAATCACCAATATTGAATGTGCAACCAATTTCAAAGGAATCATCACAAATGATGCATGATAGTAGTTTTGGGTAAGTGAGTGAGAAAAATATTAGTGTTGCAACATTAGGATGAGGAGGAAGAGTTAGATGTGGAAGTCTTGGTGAATAAGAATATGAAGTTGGATGATAAAACCCATGTGAAAATAGCATATAATGAGGAAGAAAACACACTGATTAGAAATATGAATGAGCCCATGTTTGCAAATAAGTTGAAGACAATGATGAACATAGTTGATTATTAGTTCACATGGGTAGAGTTCCAACTTTCAAATATGGAGGCACTAAATTTCTCCAATGTTAAAGGACACTTAATGGAAATCACATGCTTTAGATGAAGATAAGATCTTGTTCATTATTTGGCATAGTGTGTCATATCTCATGCATGAATTTTAGCAAAGCATGTTCATGGTAGAGGAGCAACAACTCCTCCTAAAAAATATAAAGAGATAATTTCTAAGGCAACAAAAAAGAAGTTATATCAATATTGAGCCAAGGAGGCCAAGGAACCCTATGCATTAATTTTATTAGTAATTATTTGTGACACCAAGAGATATGAGAAAGTCTAAAATGATGTCCATGAGATTAGAATTGAAGAAGAACTTGTTTAAGTTGGAAGAGAGAAATTATGTATTCAAGAAGTACAAGCCCAACATACATATTGAAGATAATTTTAAGAAGGGAAAGATAAGGATCAAAATGAGCATTATAGAGATGACTACTTTTGGAGATTACCTAGATTAGATCAAGGTCTGGGCCAAGGAAGAAATATGCAAAGTGGTGCCCATGCAAGAAAGCTTCAGGATCTAAATTTTCAAGAGAAAACATGCATATGTTAAGATTTTGGATGTGGGAGGAGCTTTAGGCATCAATGAAGAGAAAGGTGGACATATTTGAGACCTTTGCCAATCTCAACTCTATTAATTTTGGTCATTGGAATTTAAAGAACATTTAGGAACCTACTGTGAAGTGGGAAACAATGATAAAAGGAAAGTGCAAGCTAAATCAAGTGGTGAATAGGATTGAATAAGACACAAAAAGGCATTGACATAATCTAGAATGCTTCTCTTATGCAAGAGAGATGCATAGATGCATATTGTATTCAAAGAAAATGTTCCCATTTCATGAGATAAGTTATATGGGATCTTCACTAACTTATATGTTCTAAGTTAGAACATATATTTCAAACCTATATGTATGGTGTTGCTTCACTAAGTTATATGTTCTAACTTATATGTATGGTGTTCTGTCTTTGGAGGTTTAATGTATGTATGCAATATTAGAACTATTTGATTAAACCTATTGTTGAACTCTTCTACAGTTTCATTTTTATTTCTCTTAACATCATCAAGGGAAACCAACAAATACCTTTTATCTCTAAGGTCTCCCCATTTTTTAGAAAAGACACTCTCCCATTGATACTTGGTGATAATGTTATTATCCAACAGCTAATAATCCAATCCATGGGATATTTCAAAACATAACTAGGGCCTTCAGATGTACTGGATTTTCCTCTTAGTAAATAAGTTCTAGAAAAACAATTGTGTGAAAACTACCATGATAATCATTATGATCTAGATTCATGTTGTCCATATAAAATATAAACTTAAAGCTCAAATATCAGTAGTGCTATGTTTTAGGCCTGTAACTGCAGGCACATAAAGAAAATTCAAAAAATAAATGTCCATTCATGGGCCAAATTTACTGATCAGTGGAAAGGCAGTCCCTGGAATTGATTTTCAATCTCTGTTAGAGGAATGATTCATGGGCTAGATTTACTGATCAGTGGAAAGGTAGTCCCTGGAATTGACTTTCAGTCTCTGTTGGAGGAATGATTTGTTTCCCATCACCCTTAAGCTGGTTGACACCAGCCTTAGTAGGGATGTACTCAGGCATGAAGTGTATCTGAGATAAGTGGTTTAGATGGTATAGTTATATTACATTAGGGTTTGGGGGGTTTTTGACCACCCAATAACATTTTCAAAATTGGTCAAAAACAACATTAGCATTTTGGAGTTTCCCAGGAAGATTATGTCCACTAATTACCATTTCAGTGTGAAGAATAGAAAGAAGCACCATTCAATCCACCTATAAATTTGGTAGGTTAGGTGTATCCAAAGGATAAGTTGAAGGAGATAATAAATATGGCTTATATGTTATATGAGAACTACATTCTTCCCAATTTGGAAAAATACTACCCTAAGAATCTCCTAACACCCATGTATTGGGACAATAATTTTGGCTGGAAGTGGGTCCCATTCCTATAAGAGAAAATCAAAATGATCCAAAGTGTGTTGGTTTGAGCATGAGTGGTACCATATTTCCTTATTGAGCTTTCATAAATGACGATGAAAATTCTGTATCATATTATGGCATCAAAGTACTAGATGAGGAAAGGTGAAATTATGATGACTCCAACGAGGAGTGGAAGAAACTAGATTATTGAATTTGGTGGAATATGAAGTTTTCAAGGATGCGAATAAATAATAGGACCAATATATCAATAAGTTAATCCTAAAGTTAAAGCATTAGAACGAGGATAGAGAGGATATGTGGGTGTAAGAAGACGAAGAAAGGAGGCCAATGAGATAGGTAGAAAATAAATCACTCTTGAGATCTAAAAAAAGGAATAACATGGAAAGAAAGAGGATCAAACACAAAAATAATAGGCCAACAAAAAGATCAAGGAGAAAATAGACAAGTTTACAAAAAGTCTGGAGCCAAAAACTTGTTTTGGCCATAAGAGGAGCAGAAAAACTCAGAATTAGATGAAAATTAGAGGGTACATCTGCGGTGATAGAGGATACAAATGTGTCAGGGACAACCTTTGGCCATTTTTTCTTCTATTTTATAGAAAACGTAAAATAATGGTTTTTAAATATCTAGGTCATGCTACGTAACTGGGACCCAAATCAAATTGAAATTTTAATAGGGAGCATAAAAAGTAGGCATGAAAATACCTAGTTGAGAATCTTGAAAAATGCAAAAGATTTTGGAGTGGAGATGTTGAAACAGGGAAAAATCCACTATTCTTGGGAAATTTTGGGGGATTTTTGAAATCTTCAGAGGAGGAAAAGGGACCCCAGATCACCAATCCAAAAATATTATTTAGCTGACATTTTACCTACTCATCAATCTGGATAACTTTCTCTTGAGGGATTTTTTTCCAATTTTGCTCCATTTGGGATATAGTCATTTTCGGCTAAAAATTCCAATTCTAGAAGAAATGCAAAAGGAAAAAGTTGTCAAATCTAGATTGATGAAAAAGTTGGATGGATCATCAAATCCTTAATATAAAAGTTTCTATGTATTCCCAATCAAGAATAATATCAACGCTCGATGTAAAAATTTCCCTTGTTCTCACCATATTTCTTTATATAAGTGGCATAAGTTATCCCTTGAGATTATTGGTACCAGTGAAGCAAGTGAAAAAAGGTGGTGAAACTATTGATTTTAGAGAGCCATAAATTTCAACTCAGAAATAAGATTGAGACATAAGTACAAACATGATAGAGATAATTTAGAAGGGAATATGTTTGAAAGCTCAAAATTATGATTATTTTATTATTTTTCTTCAAAACATTAAGGAAAATAAGGGCTTGTAGCTTAAATAATAACAATTTTACAATATGCATAATTCTAACAATAATTAATGCGTGCACATTTTTTGCAAAATTAGAGAAACGAGAAAATAGATTTGGTTCCTATATGAGTACTAGAGATATGAGAGATTCCCAAGTATCTTACAACCATGAAGATGAGATTCAAGGTTTACACATCAGGAAATGCAGAGACTAAGTCCAATGGATGTAGAAGTAGGGTGGAGCCAGTGGATCTAGTTGAGACTATGAGAAGTTTGCAGAAAGAAGCATGGACTTATAGATAAGACAATGAAAGGTTTATAATATCTCAAGAGGGGCATAATCAAATTAACACATAGATGCTACAAAGTTTGAATATGTTGCAACGGAAATTCAATACATATCCTGGCACTAAACAAGCATCCGGTGCAAGGTAAATAGCAACATCCAAGTCTCAATATAGGAGGAATGACCATGAGTGATCTAGGAAATCAAGGAGTGTTAGTATACCTCATCATTCACTAGGACACTCGACCAGAAGAGCACATGCATGTTCAGGGTCAGAGAGTAGCCCATTTGTGCCCCATGTCAGAAATCAGAGGAGGAGGCATAAGTCAAACATTTTGCAAGGAGATCTCAACAATATGAAGCCACCATCATTTAATGGAGAGCATAGGAATGGAGAAGATGTTGACGCCTGGTTTTTGGCATGAGAAAATATTTTGAGCTTCATAATTACTCATCAAACCTGGAGGCAAGGGTTTCCATATATCATATTCAGGGGAAGGCTTCCATGTGGTGGGACCAGCTGAAGAAGGTCAAGCATATTGATCAAAAGAGAATTTCCCAGAAGAAATTCAAGGTATATTTCCAACAATAGTGCTTGTCAAAGCATTACTATGCCAAGAAGATGCAGGAATTCATTTGAGCTCAAGCTAGGAAATATGACTATGGAGAAGTATGAGAAGAAATTCCTGGATATTATGAGGTATGTGGACTTCATTAGGGATGAGAAGGTGAAAATATAGAGTTTCTTGAGTGGGTTTCCATCATTTTACAAATAAAAAATCCAATTTGATGAGCCTAGAACTTTGGAAGAAGCCATGGTGAAGACTAAGTATTTGTATGAGAAGAAAAAAGGAAGGCCATATTTCCAAAAGGATTGGGATGACAAGAAGATATTCAATATGGATCATTGAAAGAAGGGATTCAATCCTTCTTTTGTTAGAAACAACTCTCAAGCATATCAACAAGGTCAGCTAGCACAAGGTGAACATAAAATGAGAGATTTATTGGGGAAAAGGCCAAGGTTGTATCCCATAAAGTATTGGGGATGTGAAGGAGACCACTTGTATAAGGATTGTCTTCATGAGGGAGAAAGGATGAGGGTTGTGCATAACCTTGAGGAAGTTGATACAATGGATGACGTGGATAGGAGCATGCCAAGGATTTGTGTATCCCTTGACACCAGACAAGAAGAATACCAATCCCACATGATTGAGATAGAAGGTAAGATTGATAATTAGCCCATAGCTATTTTGATTGATTCTAGAGCTAGTCATAGCTATATAGATCCAAAAATAGTTGAAAGGTTTAAATTGAAGAGATGTAAAAATTGAAAATTCTTGGTTGGTTAAGTTAGCCAGTGGAAGCAAGAGAAAAAATAGTGAAATTTTCAAGGATTTCCTAGTGAACATGAGTGGAGTTAGCACTAAGGAATATTTAAACATCATACCACTTGGGTCATATGATTGATTAATTGGTATGGATTTGTTGGACAAGAATTGTTCTATCCTAGATTACTAAAACAAGGCTTTCCCATGCCTTGATGAAGAAGGGAACTCAAGGATAGGGAAAGGTATTCCAAGACCTATATGTGTTAGAGAGAATTCATCAATACAACTGAAAAGAATTTTTAGAAAAGGGTTCTAGGTATATGCAACCCATATGGAAGAAATGACAAAGGATAAGGAGCCAAGTCTCAAAGACTATCCAATTCTAAAGGACTATGAATATGTATTTGGGGAATTTCTAAGATTACCAACAAAAAGAGATATTGACTTCTCTATTGAATTAATTCTAGAAGCTTCCCCAATGTCCAAAAATCCCAATATAATGAGCACACCAGAGATTAAGGAGTTGCAAATGAAACTAGAAGAATTGTTGAAGAAGGGGTACATATTCCCAAGTGTCTCACCTTGGGGTGCCAGAGTTCTCTTTGTGAAGAAAAAGGATGGAACTATGAGGTTTTGTATTCACTTAAGACAACTTAATAAGGTTACTATAAAGAACAAGTACCCTATGTTGTGGATCAATGATATTTTTTATCAACTAAAGATAGCAAGGATATTTTTCAATATTGACATGAGGTCAAGTTACCATCAGGTGAGACTAAGAGAAGAATACACCAACAAGATAGAAATTAAAACAAGGTATGGCCATTATGAGTTTGTGGTGGTGCCATTTGGCCTGAAAAATGAACTAGATACTTTTATGTGTCTAATGAATGGAGTGTATTACTGGGACAAATTCATCATTGTCTTCTTGGATGATAGTCTTATATAATCCAAGACACAAGCGGAGCATGAGAAACTTTTGAGGATGGTGCTACAGGTTTTGAGATAGCACCAATTGTATGTCAAGTTAATCATGTGCACTTTTTGTCAAAGGAAAATCCATTATTTGTGCCACATCATCTCAAAGGAGGGCATAGTGGTGGACCTTGAGAATAATGGAGCAATAAAAAGTTGGCTAAAAACAAATAATTTTTCATAAATGGGGTATTTTATGGGACTCACTGGATACTATAGGAGATTACTTGAATGTTTCTCCAAGGTCCCACATCCAATCACTTCACTGCAAAAGACAAGAACAAATTTTGAATGGACTACCAAATGTGAGAAAAGTTTCTAGCACTTGAAGGAGTTGTTGACTAGTGCACCTATTTTAAAAGTTGTGGATCTAGATGAACATTTTGTTGTTTGCACAGATGCATGCAAGGAAGGGTTTGGTGGATTCCTTACACAAAATGGGCATGTCATATGTTATGAGTCAATAAATATTAATGAGCATGAAAGAAATTACACTACCCATGACTTGGAGTTGGCATCCATAGTTCATGCCTTAAAAATGTGGAGGAATTATCTCATGGGAAGAAAAATTGAGCTGGAGATAAATCATAGTCATCTAAAACACTTGTTTGAGAAGCCAACGCTAAACACCAAACAAACTAGATGCATGGAATTTATTCAATGAATATGACTTCCCACATCAAGGGAAAATAGAATAAAATGGTCGATGCACTCAGGAGGAGGTTGCAAGAAATGCATGTTGCAACCATTAACATGTATTGTTCATATTGCATAGATTTACATGAAGGAAATTTCCAAGCTACATGGTGTTCCTAATGAAATAGTGTCAGACATAGATCCCATTTTCACTTCTAATTTTTGGAAGGTGGTGTTTAAGGGATTTGGGACTAATTTGAATTTCAGTGCAACATATTATCCAGAGTTGGATGGGTAGACATAGAGGACCAACCAGATAATTGAAGATATGTTGAGAATGTATGTAATGGACAAACCTTCCAAGTGGGAAGACTATTTTCATTTGGTTTAATTTTCTTACAATAATGGGTATCAAGAATCGTTGAAGATGAGCCATTTTGAAGCCTTGTATGTAAGGAAATGCAACATGCTAGTGAGCTGGGATAACCCATCAAATAGAGTAGTTATTGGGCCATAATTGCTAAGGGAAATGTAAGAGAAGATGGTAAAGATCAAACAAAATTTAAAGGTTGCACAAGATAGGAAAACGGGTTATGCAAATAAAATCAGGACATATAAAGAATTCAAAGTGGGCGAGCATGTGTTTTTAAAAGCAAAGGATAAAATGAGCTCGCCGAGATTGAGAAGTTTCCCAAAGTTGGCAAAAAGATAATGTGGGTTGTTTGAAGTTATATAGAAGATAATCACATTTTCATGCATGCTTGCATTCTCTACATCCATGCAATATCATAATGTGTTTCATGTGTATTTATTGAAGAAATATGTGGTTGATCCTAACCACGTGATTTATTGGACTGTGATCTAGGTGGATGTTAAGCCCTAATATTGGCTCATTACCACTTAATTGGGGCATATTAGATTAGTAATGTTATTTTATTTATGTCGTCTTAGGCCATTAGTTGTGATTTAGATTAGTAATGTTATTTTATTTATGTCAGCTTTAGGCCATTAAAACCTCCTAGTCTCCTATATATACCAAGG
>SNQJ01S0066192.1:40123-59800 GCA_010110895.2 Picea sitchensis
ATCTTGGACTTGAACATTTAAGTGGGGTAAAAGGAGGTTGCCCCCTCGAAGAGGCTTATTATCTGATATTATCTCTTTTTCAAGGCGTTGAGTACTTTTCTTGAGGTTTTTCTATGCTATATTGATGTTTGGTTCTTAACAGTGGAGCATGAAGGGGGATTTCGGGTGGAGCCAGTGTGCATCATGAACTAAAAATTCAAAGTTCTTAAGAAAAAATCTATCGGCATGGTAAAGGTCGAATGGACCCACTACGGTCCTGAAGATGCCACATGAGCATACAAGGAGACCATGCGAGAGTACTCACAATTTTTTTGCAAATTTTGAAGAAAGTTGAATGTACATTTGTATATAAGTGTGCAATGCTCCATTTTGGAAATAGGATTTCCTAAAGACACAACTCATAGACTTCCTATATGACTTATGATGGAGCCCTGAAAGGGAAGTGGTACATCCCAAGAGACTATGTTGCAAAGAAGAGGGTACACTTCCTTAGGTTGTGCAGGTTGAGGAGAACAAGAGATTTTTGGTTGGAATTGGTGTAGGAGTTTTGAAGTTGCAAAAGTATCAAGTATTGTGATGTAAAATTATGTACATGTATACCAGTATGATGTTGTGCACCAAGGATGGTGCAAATTATAGCGGGAGGGGAATCTAACATCCCCATTTTTAATCCCCAGTTTAATGATGTAATGTAAATACAATGTACTGTCACGATGTTGTGCACCAAGGACGGTGCAAATTGTACAGGGAGGGGAATCTAACATCCCCATTTTTAATCCCTGGTTTAATGATGTAATGTAAATACAATGTACTGTCGCGATCCAAAGAAATGTAATACATGAACATTGTATATCAAAAAAATGAAATAAAATGTATCATCAGCTATAGACGGACATGAATGGATTCATGGGGCTTAAGTTTCCACAACAGAGGGGGGTCCAAGGGGTGGATTATTCATGTGTATTAATCCCAACCCACTTTCCTGAAATTATTATTTTGTATGAACCTTCTATTTTCCTTTTGAGTGTATAAAAGTCTCAATCATTGAATACATGTAAGAGGGTTGGTGTGAAAATTAACCTCACATAAGTTATTGAGAGCATGGGGCTGAGTGTAATCAACATTAGGGAGTGTGAGAGTCAATGTACATAGGTAAAAGGGAAATTTGAATGGGTATTGTAGATAGTTTTTACAACCATTTTTTGGGGATAGCCAGAGAGGAACGAGTGTTGGAGCTTGAAGACAACCATAGTGGGGTTTGTGGAAAACTTGTTGGAGTTGTAATTGCATGAAGAAGAAAGGTTTTAGGCCTATATAAGAGATTTATATATAATAAATTACCACAGAGAAAATGATTTGTAGTTGTAAGTCCCTAGAGTCCCCAACAAGAGAGATTCCTAGCCAACATGTGTTGAATCCCCAGAGGGAAGTGGGATGGCTCAAGGGATTGCATGCATATAAGGGGGATCTCATTCCTTGGATTGTACAGGTTGAAGGGGAAGAGAGATGGTAGATTGGGATAGCTGTAGGAAAATTATCTTGCTATGGGTTATTTTGGGATGTGAGTAGACAATAAATACACCATTTCTTGTGGATTCCTAGCCCCAGCTCAGGTGTGACTTGTTGTTGATATTTGGAGCAGCAAGTCTATGGTTGGGTGGAATGTGTTTTAGTTGTTGTGTGTTTTTACTCTGATTTTTGAATGAATTAATGGCTATTGTGCATGTTTAATAAACTACATTCATGTTTTTATATATTTTTTCTAGTTGCATAAGTTTTTATCTTTTCATATGCATTTAGTTTAAAGGGGTATTGGAAAATTTTGTTGGGTATAGTAGTGGGGGTGTTACACAATGAGTCAAACATTTCAATAAGAAGTGCTTCTTGGTAGATTGAGTCTAGAGAGAGTACGATTTATTCCACTTCCATAGAGAATTAGGGTAATTCATTTCAAGGAGGAAGTAGGAAGCTTCTTCATTTTCTCCATAAAATAGCTTTGTTCGGACCAAAAGACTCTTAAATTGGTCACTGACATTCAAATATCAGTACAATCAACTTGATCCCCTTTAACCAAGTTCATCCCAACAAAACAACAACAAATAAAAAGGGCTAATGCCACATAAAATATGCATAATCAAGAGGACAATGGAAGGTGGGATTGATGGTATTTCTCCCATATCATCGCCATATGAAATCATAATTGGATGGAATTTGGTCTGAAGAGAGATGGAACATGTGCACATGTTACTTTCGAAATTAGTCAAAAAACTATGTGTTTATCTCCGAACAATAGGGAAACACAATACAAAATAATGTATTTTGGACATAAAAGGCTAAAGTAAAGTATCCTATTAGCATCCATTGAGACCAATTTGGTATGTAAAACATGTGTTAAATAACAAAGAGAAACCAACCTTGATTTCATTGGTATTTATGGAACAAATTTATCAAAAAAATAATTAAATTGTTTAAGTCTCTTAACATTAAAAATAAATTAAAAAAACCAACAATAATTAATAATCACATTTGTATAAAAGAAACAATATATTATTCGTATGTTTAATAAAATATTTTAAAAGTTATGATATTTTTAAAATATTTAGAAAATAAAAAATAATAGAATAATTATAATTTATATTAAAAGTGCTAAAGAAGAAAATCAACATTGCTAAAATCAATGTTGGACAACTCCCAAAACACCATGGGATGAGAGAATCTATCACCTTTGTGACACTAAGCGGGTAGAAGATCCCAATACCCATATTAGATCCCAATTTAAAAATATATGCCACATTACTGACCTTCGTAACCTCCTCAGTCATCAAAACTATGGTGATATATTTCAATGTTTTTTGAGAATACAAATAAAATTTTAAAGAAATTGAAGTAATCTCTTACATTCTTAGGGTGCAATAAATCAATTGGTATGAGTGGAAATTAATCATCGTCGTCGTCGTCGTCAACTTAATTTTAATTTTTTAATTTAAATTGATTATTTTAATTTATTTCATTGTTGAGAAATCAAATTTTAACTTTTATATTATATATGATATATTTTTTAAAATATTTATAATTACATCATGTTAAAAAGAGAAAAAAATATATATAATGAGTACCATATTCTCTTTCCAAGATACTAGAACAACTATGAAATTAGAATAAACAGTATGATTTAACAATTTGGCATTTCTAATCAATAATACCCCTCTTGTAAGGAGATGCATATTTACCTCATTTATCCATAATTAACCTTATTATTAAAAACAAGCTTACAACAAAATTTACAAAATATATATAAAATTGAGACTCTCACCACCCTGCTAGGAAACATTGAATGTTGTGACATGTGGTGTAGAGACTCTCTGATGATCTGAAACTTCATATTGGACACCCTCTACACCACCAAAAAATAGTGTAAAGACCCTACCACACCATTTAATATAATATTGTGTAGCATGGTGGATATTAGCAACCACATTTTTCAAGGGATGAAAACAAGAACACGTGTGAGGAGGATAATTGTACTTCAGTTACATTGTTGGCATTCCAAAAACCCAAAGTTCAATATTTTAAATATATCCTTACATTGTCGACATTCCCAAAACACAACGTTCAATATTTTAAATATATCCTTACATGAAGGGCGATGTTCGAAATTCAGTTTCGTACAAGAACAAGCCCGACATTGATAAAGTTCAAAATTTTTCAACGAAACTACATGTGAGACTCAAGTGAGGATAAGGAAAAAGAGATGATCATTAAGTTCAAAACGTTCCATAGAAACTGTGTGCGAGGTTTAAGTGATGATAAGGAGAAGGGTATGATCATTAATTTATGTTTGTACTTAAATGGGATATGAAAGATATAGGTCACACGAACCAAACTATTAAACTGATTGATTGTGACAAGACACATATTGAAAGATTGGTTGTCATTGATGTCAACCCTTGAAGAAGTCAAGAAGCCCCGAAGGTATGGTTATGAAACCCTTAGTATATTAAGGGAAAATGACATGAATGCCAGTGTAAATGTAGGTAACTCATTCATGGATGGATAGTACGTATCATGTCATTTTTTATGATATGCGGTATGTCACATGGTTCCTCACGGTTGAGGGGTTATGGCCTTGTGAAGTTGGAGGACCACGAAGAATGATATAGAAGCCCCTAGAAGGTCAACAAGAAGTTACAGTTCATTTATTAAGAGTAAAGTGGTTGCAACAAGAGAGTGTACTTTAGCCCTAACATAAGGAAAAGGGGTAAAACATTTACAAGATAGCCCCTAAAGGAAGTCACTTGAAAAATATAAATAAGACTTCAAGAGATTCTTATTAACACCTATTGAGAACATTGAATATATATGCTATAAAGTGTTATGGGAAGGCAAATTGACATATCTAAAGAAGTGAGTCTGAGGTAGCGAAGTTCAGTGAAAAGAGAAGTTGCAGGAGCCGAAGGGAGGAAGTTGAGCTTATTTTTCTAGGGCTTTCTTGAAGTTATCTGTGAGTTGCAGTGAAGGAAGAGCGCAAACATTCACAATTTACAGACTCAAAGAAGCATGAAAATATGAAGGGTCGGTGAAGGAAAACACGAATGCACAGAGAAGCAAAGAAATCCTCACGTTTCATAAGAAGTGGGGCACGAACATCCATGAGTTTACAAAGAATAGGGCATGAGTCTATTGAGAAAATTGAAGTTCAGAAGATCAAATCCATCAGGTAAGCTACAGGTTGAGAGGTATGGTTTATTATGTATGGTAGGATCTATATTTTGCAGTAGTCCAACACATAAATGTCTTAGTATTTCATGAGTATTTGATTTGGAAGACATTCTTGTGGATATTTGTATGAGGGTTTGAGGAATAAGGGTTTGAGTGGTAATAGTTGATGAAGTATAACAGAAGTGATAGGTCATGGTAGTGACAATGATAGATCAGTAAAAGGATGATTGATTCAGTGGTAGTGACAGGTTGTCAACATTTATATTTATGGGTGGTTGGACGAGGCAAGAAAAAGGGGTTGTAGCCTTTTTCTGGTTGGTGCTGAAAAATTGAGGAGTTGGAGATTCCTTCAAGTTGGAGCCTAAAAACTAAGGGGTTGGAGACTCCTTCCAGTTGTAGCTGGAAAATAAGGAAGTTGGTATTTCCTATAAATGTATTTCTTCTGACATATAAGAAAAAAATCCATGGTTTTCTCCCACATTGGGTTTCCACATAAAATTCTGGTGTACTATGTATTTGTGGTTGCTTATTGTTCATGGTTGACTTATATTGTTGATGATACATTGAATGTTAATGTTAAAATGTTGAACACTACTCATAAAGTTAACTAATACACATTGTGGTTAAAATTGGTAATAAAGTACTCATATTTATTCACCCCCCCTCTCAGTATTCCAACTATTGGTATCATAGTAGGTCCTTCAAGAAATAGTTTAACCACTGGAAGGAGATCATGGAATACGCCAAGATTGAAGCACCAAGGTTTGATGGACAAAACTATTCCTTTTTCATTAAAAGAATGCAATTTTTTTTACATGCATAAGGATTTGATTTTTTGCAGTCAATAGTAGACAAATATGCAACACCAACCACTCCCCCAACTGACAAAGATGGAAAAAAAACAAGCGAAAACAACTCAAAGGCTAAAGGCACCATTCTGAGAAGTTTGGATGATTCAGTATTTGTCAAGTTATGCATTGCAAGACCGCAAAGTATATTTGGGATAAATTTCAAAATATTTATGAATGAGATACCAAATTCAAGGGAGATAAGCTTCAAACCCTTAGAGCCAAGTTTGAGCGACTGAAAATGAAGGAATATGAAGACATTGCAACCTAATTTCTATGAGTTGGAGAAATGTTGAATACTATTATAGGACTGGGAGAAGAATTTGATGATTCGGTGATCATTCAAAAGATTTTACGATCTTTATCTATGAGATTTGATCCTAAGATAGCATCCCTGGAAGAAAGAACATATCTTGATAGTTTGAGCATGGATGAGCTACATGGAATATTTACATGGTATGAAATGAGGATAGAACAAGTGAATCTAGTCATGAATCAAGTAGCATTCAAATCATCCAAAAAGATGAAGAAACAAAACAAGAAAAAGTCAAAACTAGATTGCATCTACAGCGATGATTCAAATGAAGATTGATGCAGTAGCATCGTAATCAAGCCAGCAAAGCAAGCGCAAAAACGGAGGATAGCTGGAAATGCACCAACGCACATTTTGAAGATATGTTTTAAAATTCAAAAGAGAGCACATTAATTTAAAATATGAAGAGATGTAATTGTTCTTAAATGCCTTGGGGGAATGTAATACAGATCTTGAGCGTAGCTCTCATCTGTCGGCTGTAGACATTTATTGTAATAAATGTAAGGTATTTGTAGCTTCTAATTTGATTAGATAGTTAGAGTTGTAGGATGGAAAACTATATACATCTCCCTCGTATGTATTCTATTGTAACAATTATTCTCATGGTAAGAATAAGAACTGTAGAGAAAGAGAGCAGAGAAGAACATAGATCATAGAAGATTGTATAAGCAGATAGTTGTTGTTATAGAACCCATGTACAGATGCACTTGGATTAATATAAAGAATGATTTGATCCAATCTCATGGTGTTTATGAATTATGTTTACATCTATTGAATGGTATGTTTACAGTTTGCTTATATTCTCGGTTATGCATTTGTTTCAATGCTATATGTGTGTATTCTCTTGATTTCATGTTGAATGTATGAATTCTATGAGAGAAGGAGTATGAGTTTCTATTGTTTCTCATCCTAAGAATTCCTGCAAGGAGTGCAGTGAGAGTCCACAAAGAGTGCGTTGACGAGGTTCTGAGTTTTATCTCAGAAAAAGCTCAGGAGAGATACCGTTGTTCTCATACCAACAGAAGTGCAGGTATATCACAGATCCATGCAAGGTGTGCGCAGGTTGATTGAGGTCTTAGAATTTATCAACCAAGGAGAAAGGTTGAAGAATTCTTATCACAAAGAGTGTGCAGATTTGAAGGTTCAAACAATTCAGAGGTTATTGTGAATGTCGCAAGGAGTGTGCGCAAGAATCATTTTGAAGCCTTGAGTTTGCAGAAAAACAAAGCTCGGGAAGGATAAAGACTTGGAAGAAGCTCGAAGGGAGAACGAGGGTTGAATTCACCTCACAGAAGCCAAGTTCAGGAGGAAAAGATGCCAAGTTATTTGGCCAGGAGTCTTTGAGAAGCCTGAACGGACAGTTGAAATTCTCAGAGGGAGAATCATCGAAATTCCCTGAGCCGATGGATCTAGTAGATTAGTGGAGAGGATAAGGTTGATAATATTCTGGTACTCACAAGCTCAGGAGAGTTAGTGGTCGTCAGATCTTGATCGACGAGGGTCATTGATCTCGTGTTTGAATTTCATCATTTCAGAATTCAGAGGTGTGGAGAAAGTTGTAACTCAGAGTCGAGAGTCGCAAAATCTCGGTTTGTGAGATCCTGACACAATCTGGATCATCGATCGTGGAAGTAATATGGACTGTTGAACAGAGGCAAGGGAATATTGTGATTTCGACCATCGACGAAGGGATATAAGCCACATTGTGATTCCCCGATACGCGAAGTCCCGAAGCGTGTGTAGGGTAGGCCCAGGTCTAAACCGAGGGTCACATCGGGGAAGAGATAAAGGAGGAGCTAAATATCCGTTATCCATTTTCAAGGTTTCGGGGATCGAGCAAGTCAGAGGGACTCACATCAGGAGTTGCGAAGTCATGAAACCCGAAATACCTTTTCGGGTGAAGGCTGTGGTCACATCAGTTGGTCACGTGGAAGGAGGTTCACGCCTTGTTCTTGTTCGCACATGCGTAACTTCTATGAAGGACCTATGGAAACACTTGTGTGTTGAAGATTCTTGTGAAGAATCAAAGAGTCAATTAGACTCAAAGGGGATACTAAGAACGATCCTTAGATTGGGAGGTCAAGAAGAACCTATTGAGGTAGGGGTGTTGCATCAGGTGGTATTAGAGCTTACAATCATTATTTTTTGTAAGCAAGAGAGAACATAAGACCAGTTGTGATTCAAATTCTGCGTGGAACAGATTTGAACAATGCCACTAAGAAGATGTCAATATAGACCAATGCCTGATCCAGCTATGGAGAGGGAAATGAGAGAAATTTGTGCTCGATTAGATGCTATGGAGACAGCACAGAGATAGACAGTTGATGCTAAAGACGTCAATGAAGCCGAAAGCGAGAATGAGGCTGGAGTTGAAGAAGAAGTTGCAGTCGAAGATGTTGTAGAAGAACGTCTATTCAAAGTTATTGCAAGAATAGGTGCCAGAGAAAAGATGGATATTTCGATGTATGAAGGCATCTTATACGTTGAAGAGCTGCTAGATTAGTTTAGAGCTCTAGGTAAATACTTCAACTATGAGGATGTCGAGGAAGATAATAAAGTTAAACACACAGTCACTAGACTAAAAGGGCATACAACATTGTGGTGGGATGAACTGCAGGCTGAAAGGCATTGCAAAGGAAAGAAAAGAATCAAAAGCTGGGATAGGATGGTTGCAAATATGAAATCCAAATTCATACCCAGAGATTACCAAATTAATCTGTTTCGAAGAATGCAAAATTTGAGATAGAAGGGGATGACAGTGAAGGAATACACTGAAGAGTTCTATAGGATAAACATTAGTTGGTCATCATGAGAGTGATGATGAAAAGGTTTCCAGATACATGAATGGTCTGAGATCTTACATTCAAGATGAGATGAGCATGATGACAATCAGGAATGTAGAAGATGTTTATCAAATGGATTTAAAGGCATAAGAGAAATTGGCCCGAAAGCAAGGTCAAAGGGGAAGAGGTAGAAGTCCGACTAAAGGAAAATAAATTTCCCAAGACAAAGTATAGAAGCCCAAGGATGAAGAGAAGAAACCTCATAATCACCTTGAAAGAGGAGGAAGTTCACAGGTAAGACAATATGCTGATAAGAACATTTTTCCGCAAGCAAGAGGAAGAGGAAGAGGAAGAGGACGTGAAATTAAGTGTTTTGTCTGTGGAAAGATCGGAAACAAATATTTTGAATGTCCTGATAGAAAGAGATATGGAGGAGAAGCTCACATTTCATAAGAGAAAAGGCGAAATGTTGAGGCCGAAGATGCAGAGGGTGAAAGATCCTTAATGATGAGGAAAATTATCTTGAAGCCAGAGAAAGAGATAGAGAATCCAATTTAGAGAAACAGTTTATTTAGAACTTCTTGCAAGACCAAGGATAGGGTATGAAAAGTGATAGTGGACAGTGGAAGCATTGATAATATAGTATCCACATAAATGGTATAGAAGCTAGAATTGGAGACAATTGCACATCCAAGCCCATACAAGGTTTCGTGGTTGCAAAAAGGACATCAGGTAACAGTCACTAAAAAATGTTTAGTTGAATTTAAGATAGGGGGGTATAGAGATGATATCTTATGTGATGTCATTCCCATGTATTTATGTCATCTTTTGTTGGGGAGACCGTTGCAATATGACATAAATATGGTTCATGACGGAAGAAAGAACACATATACCTTGGAAAAGAATGGTAGAACACATATGTTGTTGCCAATTGAAGAGAAGAAGGTGAAAGAAGAAGCAAGCAATAATATACTTCTCATGAGTGGGAAGGAAATTTTGGATGAAGTCAAGAAAGATCAAGACATGCAGTTTGTTGTGGTAAGGAAACCTAGAGTCATCTTGACGAGTACTTCGATAGATGATCTACCGGAGGAAATTTAGGAATTGATGGAGAATTTCGCTGATATAGTGGTGGACTATTTACCTTGTTCTTTTTCGCCCATCATAAGTATAAGCCATCACATTGACCTTATACCAAGAGAAATTTTACCAAACAAATCAGCGTATAGATTGACACCGCAGGAGAATGAAGAGGTTAAGAAGCAAGTCCAGGATTTGATGGACAAGGGATTGATTAGAGAAAGCTTGAGTCCATGCGTTGTACCAACAATGTTAAGTCCAAAGAAGGATGGTGGATGGAGGATGCGTACAGACTCGAGGGCCATAAAAAAAATCACCATCAGGTATAGATTTCCTTTTCCCAGGATGGATGACTTGATGGATTGCTTGAGTGGAGCAAAGTTTTTTTCAAAAATTGATTTGAAAATTGAATATCATCATATTAGAATGAGGGAAGGTGATGAATGGGAGACAACATTAAAAACGAATGAAGGACTGTATGAATGGCCTGTCATGTCATTTGGTTTGATGAATGAACCAAGTACTTTCATGAGATTGATGAACGAAGTCTTGAAGGATTTCATTGGAAAGTTTGTAATTGTGTATCTTGATGATATACTGATCTTCAGTAAAACTGAGGAAGAACATTTGAGACACCTAACTCTAGTGATGAGGATATTACAACAAGAAAATTTGTTGATAAATCTGAAGAAGTCATCTTTCATGAAGAAAGAAATCAATTATTTGGGGTTCGTGATCTCTTCGAATGAGGTGAAGATGGATCCGGAGAAAGTAAAAGCGATCAAAGAATGACCATCGCCAAGGAATATCTTTGAAGTCAGAAGCTTCCATGGATTAGCCAGTTTTTATAGGAAGTTCATTAGAAATTTTAGTGGGATTAGTGCACCAATGATGGACATAGTCAAGAAAATACATAAATATTTTCATTGGACAGAGGAAGCGGAGGAAAGTTTCAAATTACTGAAGGAGAAGAACCTTGGACAACCAGTTTTGGTTTTGCCAGACTTCAGTAAAATGTTTCAAGTTCGATGTGACACAAGTGGATTCATTGTTGGAGCAATCTTAAGTCAAGACAATAGACCGATTGCATACTTCAGTAAGAGGATGAACAAGGTAAAGATGAAATATTCAACATATGATAAAGAGTTTTATGCAACCATACAAGCGTTGAAGAAATGGAGGCATTACTTGGTTCCAAAAGAGTTTGTCTTGTATAGTGATAACCATGCTTTGCAATTCATAACTCGACAGGAGAAATTGAACCAAAAACATGCAAATTGGGTTGAATTTATGCAGAAATTTACTTTTGGTATAAAGCACATTTCTGGAACTGCTAACAAGGTTGTTGATGCATTGAGCAGGAAATGTTTAATTCTGCAAGAGTTTCGTGTGAAGACCTTAGGTTTTGATAATCTTAAGGACATGTACAGAGATGATTCAGATTTCGAAGATGCTTATGAAGCATGTGAGAATATTGTTCTAAGAGACAGAAGACAATGGATTGAATATTTAATTCAGGATGGATTATTATTAAAAGGAAACCAGTTGTGTATCCTGAAGAGTTCTGTGAGAGAGAATCTTCTAAAGGAAAAACATAGTGAGGGATTGGTTGGACATTTTGGCCATGACAAGAAATTTGCGCAAATGAACAACTTATATTATTGGCCAGGGATGAGGACAAATGTCAAGAAATTTGTCAACAAATGTAGAATTTTCCAGCACGCAAAGGGGAAAAGACAAAATACAGGATTGTATCAACCATTGACAATACCAGAGAGGACGTGGGACACGGTAAGTATGGATTTTGTGTTAGGACTGCAGAGGACATCGAGAGGTTGTGATTCCATATTTGTGGTAGTCGACAGATTCTCGAAAATGGCACATTTCATTCCATGTTAGAAAACCAGTGATGCAACGCACATCGCAAACCTATTTTTCAAAGAAGTTGTTCAACTTCACAACTTACCCAAGAGTATTGTTTCGGACAGAGATACCAAATTTGTTGGTTATTTCTGGAGGAAACCATGGAAGAAGCTGGGAATAGATTTATCTTTTAGCTTAGCATATCACCCTCAGACGGATGGAAAAACTGAGGTAGTAAATCGAAGCTTAGGATATTTATTGAGGAGTTTAGTAGTTGAACATCACATTTAGTCGGATCATATTCTACCACAAGCAGAATTTGCATATAATGACTTAGCTAACAGAAGCACAAGACAGATCCCATTTCAGATAATGTATGGAATGTAGCCGAGAGGATTGTCTGAGTTGAGAGACTTAGAGAAAAGTGAATTCAGGAATGTTGGAGCAGAAGATTTTGCAGCAGAGATGCAAGATCTCCACAGTAAAATCAGAGAGTGGTTGCAGAATTCCAACCAAGAATACAAGCACAGAGCAGATCAACACAGAAGATAACTTCAATTCGAAGTGGGGGATTTAGTATTAGCACATATAAGAAAATAAAGATTCCCAAAGGGAACATATTACAAGTTGAAGATGAAAAAGATAGGGCCGTGTAAAATTTTGAGGAAATTTGAGGTAAATGCTTATGAAATAGAATTTCCAAGTGGGGTAGGAATATCGTCCATATTCAACGTAGCAGATCTATATCCTTACAGAGAAGATGAAACAGAGGGATCACAGGATCAAAAAGAAGTTCAATGGGTCAAACACATGTCTGTAGTTGAAAGGCCACAGATGGAAAAGATCATTGATCAGAGAGTTAGTAAGAAGACCCAGAGAAAGACATATTTTGAGTATTTGGTCAAGTGGAAAGGATGCCCGATTGAGGATTCCAGTTGGGAAAGAAAAGAAAATATCCAAAAACATGGATAGACCATGCAGGAGCTCATGAACAGGAGTTCATGAATTTTGCAGCCAGAGGAGTATGGCGCAGGATCATCGTAAACAAACCAACAAAGCAAGCGCAAAAATGAAGGATAGTTGGAAATGTACCAGCGCACATTTTGAAGATATTTTGAAATTCAAAAGAGAGCACATTAATGTAAAATTTGAAGAGATGTAATTGTTCTTAAATGCCTTAGGGGAATGTAATGCAGATCTTGAGTGTAGCTCTCATCTGATGGTTGTATACATTTATTGTAATAAATGTAAGGTAGTTGTAGCTTTTAATTTGATTAAATAGTTAGAGTTGTAGGAGGGAAAACTCTAGAAATCTCCCTCGTATGTATTCTATTGTAACAATTATTCTCATGGTAAGAATACGAACTGTAGAGCAAGAGAGCAGAGAAGAACAAAGATTGTAGAAGATTGTATAAGTAGATAGTTGTTGCTATAGAACCCATGTACAGATGCACTTGGATTAATATAAAGAATGCTTTGATCCAATCTCATGGTGTTTATGAATTTTGTTTACATCTATTGAATGGTATCTTTATAGTTTTCTTATATTCTCTGTTATGTATTTGTTTCAATGCTTTGTGTGTGTATGCTCTTGATTTCATGTTGAATGTATGAAGTTCGTGAGAGGAGGAGTATGAGTTTCAATTGTTTCTCATCCTGAGAATTCCTGCAAGGAGTGCAGTGAAAGTCTGCAAAGAGTGTATTGATGAGGTTCTGAGTTTTATCTCAGAAAAACCTTAGGAGAGATATCGTTATTCTCATACCAACAGAAGTGCAGGTATATCACAGATCCATGCAATATGTGCGTAGGCTGGTTGAAGTCTTATACTTTATCAACCAAGGAGAAAGGTTGAAGAATTGTTGTCTCAAAGAGTGCGCAGATTTGAAGGTTCAAACAATTCATAGGTTTTTGTGAATTTCGCAAGGAGTGCGCGCAAGAATCCTTTTGAAGCCTTGAGTTTGCATCAGAACAAAGCTCAGGAAGGATAAATACTTGGAATAATCTCGAAGGGAGAGTGAGGGTTGAATTCGACTCGTAGAAGCCAAATTAAGGAGGAAAAGACGCCAAGTTATTTGGCTAGGAGTCTTTAAGAAGCCTGAATGGACGGTTGAAATTCTCAGAGGGAGAATCACCGAAATTTCGTGAGCCGTTGGATCTGGTAGATCAGTGGAGAGGATAAGGATGATATTATTCTAGCACTCACAATATCAAGAGAGGTAGTGGTCATCAGATCTAGATCGACAAGGGTCATTGATCTCGTGTTTGAATTTCGTCATTTCGGAATTCGAAGGTGTGGATAAATTTGTAACTCAGAGTCGAGAGTCGCAAAATCTCGATTCGTGAGATCCCGACACAATCTGGATCGTCGATCGTGGAAGTAATATGGACTGTTGAACAGAGGAAAGGGAATATCACGATTTCGGCCATCGGTGAAGGGAGATAAGCCACATCGTGATTCCCCAATATGCGAAGTCCTGAAGCGCATGTAGGGTAGGCCCAGGTCTGAGCCAAGGGTCACATTAGGGAAGAGATAAAGGAGGATCTAAAGATCCATTATCCATTTTCGGGGTTTCGGGGATCGAGCGAGTTAGAGGGACTCACATCAGGAGTCGCAAAGTCGTGAAACCCAAAATACTTTTTCAGGCGAAGGTTGTGGTCACATCATATGGTCACGTGGAAGGAGGTTCATGCCTTGTGCTTGTTCACACATGTGTAATGTCTAAGAAGGACATGTGGAAACACTAGTGTGTTGAAGATTCCTGTGGGAAATCAAAGAGTCAATCAGACTCAAAGGGGATACTAAGAACGATCCTTAGACCGGGAGGTCAAATAGAACCTACTAAGGTAGGGATCTTGCGTCAAAGATGAAGAAGTGGAAAACTTCGTAAGGAAGTTAAAAAGAGGAACCGACAAATACAAAGGTATAATTACATTGAAATGTTTTAATTGTGATGGTATTGGTCATTTTGATTCTAAATTTCATTATGCTAATAATAAAGGTAGTGATGAAGAAGAATATCCTAAGAAGAAAATGAAAAATCAAAAGGGAGACAAGAGAAATAACAAAAAGAAATTCTTCAAGAAAAGTTTCTACTCAAAGGAAGAAAGCTCTTCATCGAACAAGGATAATGATTGTGATAATGATTCAAAAATAATACTCTTCATGGTAGTAGAAGATGATGAAGAAGATTCTAAAGAAGGAGGTGAAGTCGATCTCAGAGCTGAATTAATCAGTGCCTTAGAAGAACTAGGGAAAGAAAGAAAGAAAATCAAGCCACTCAAGGCAGAGTTAAAGAAGAAAGAAAGATCTCGAAATTTCAACTCAGAAGAAATCGAACATATAATAACAATGTTAAAGATTCAGGTAGAAGAAGACAAAAGGATTAAAGAAACACTCAGAAAATAGTTAAAAGATAAATTATAAGATTCTTGAAATCTTGGAAGTAGAAATAGTTACCTTAAGAAAACATCTTCAGAAGAAAGATATGCAGCAGAATTCCACCAAAATATTGGATGAGATCATCAGCAGTCAAAGGACATACTATGACAAGTCTAGGCTAGGATACAATCAGATACAGACTGAGAAATGTTCAAGCTACAAGACAACAGAACACGAAGTAGAATAAAGAACCTACGCAAAAATAGTCATAGGTACTCAAAAAGAAAAATCACAGAGGAACTACACCACCTAGAATATTTAGAACGCAAAACCAACAATTAGCAACATCTCAAGAAGAAGAAGGCTTCAGAAGAGTAACACCATTCAGAAGATCCACTACATCTAGGTATCAAACTATTTTTCTTGGTTTATGTTATTCTTGTAACAATTTTGGTCATAAAGCTGCAAAATGTAGAACCTATGCCAAGAATAGAAGAAACTATGAAGGTTATTCAAACAACAATTATCCTAGAAATTCATATGAAGCACAAAACATAAATCACAACATTTTTGGTTCACTAAGTAGACTGATTGTAGACTGATTGTTCCTCCAAAGGAACCAAAGAAGAATAGAAACAATCATAAATAGGAACCACAAAGGATATGGAGAAGAAAGAAGGATCAATTCAACATTGAAGAATGCTCACTTTCTCTACAAGTGAAACACAAGAAAAGTGGGTGGTATGTTGACAACGGTTGTTCAAAGCATATGATAGGTGACAATAATAGGTTTTTGACTCTGAAGAAGGAATGAGACAGATCAGTTTCATTTGGAAATGATAACTCAACCAAAATTATAGGAAGAGGCACAGTCAAGATTGGAAGCGAAGATGTCAAGGAAAACAATGTTCCATCGGTCGAAGATATCAAGCCCAATATTCTAAGTGTAAGTTAAATGTATGATCAAGGACACAAACTCTTGTTTTACTAAAACAAATGCGAGATTAGAAAATAAGGATCAGGAAAATTGGTGGCTATAGCTAGAAGAACCCCAAACAACATATATGTCATGAATGAGATTGGAAAGGGAAAATGTTGCTTAGGAAAGGAAAATGAAATTTGTCTCTGGCATAGAAGGATGGGTGACAGGTCATATAAAATTTGATAACCTTGTCAAAATCAGTAGAAAGAAAGCAGTGAAAGAAATTCTTGAGATATCAAAGATAACAAATACTCTATGTAAGGATTGTCTACAATTAAAACAAACCAGGATCAAGTTCAAATCAAAAGAGTACTCCACAACAAAACCATTGGATATTGTACACACTGATCTATAAGCACCAACAAGAACAAAGGGATTAAATGGAGAACAATATTTTATGATACTAGTTGATGACTACACAAGAATGATTGCAATTTTCTTTATCAGGAATAAGTTAGAGGCATTCGAACACTTCAAGATATACAAAGAGATGGTTGAGACTGAGATGGATTTAAAAATCAAATGTTTGATATCGGACAATGGAGAAGAGTTTACATCAAATGAATTCATGTATTTATATGTCAAACATGGACTAAAGAGATAGTTCTCGACAACCTAGACACAACAAAATGGAGTGGTCGAAAGGAAGAACATAATAGTACAAGAAATGGCCAGAACCATGTTGAAAGATTCGAAGTTGAGTGACATCATTTGGGCACAATCAGTTCATACAACAGTTCACATCCTAAACAAAGGAATGGTTAGAAGTAACAGTGATAAGACTCCCTACAATTTATGGAAAGGAACACTGGAAAATGTGAAGCATTTCATAGTATTTGGAAGAAAATGTTATATCAAAAGAGAAGATGTCAGGCTTGGAAAATATGAATCCCGAGTTGACAAAGGAATACTAGTTGGGTATTCGAAAAAAGTAAGGCATATAAATGCCTCAGTCCAAGACTCAACAAAATTGTGGAAATCATAAATGTAACGATTGATGAGACAGATGTATGGAAGGAAAAAGAAGAAAACAAAGAATTATAAGAGTAGGATGACGAGGAAGATCTAAAATAAGAAGAAGAAGCAGAAGATGAATAGAAACTAGAAGAAGAACAAGAGGAAGATAAGAAATATATACCTCCTAAGACACCTAGCTGGCGAGTATAGAAAAATCATGCACAAGAATAGATCATTAGGAATAATAATGCAGGAGTTGAAACCCAAAGAAGAATAATTTCACCAGAACAACAACATCAAGCATTGTTATCTACAGTTGAACCAAGAAGTTTTGAAGAGGCTAGAAAGGATAAACATTGGATCAAGGCTATGGATGAATAATTGGATCATATAGAGAAGAATTACATAGGGGAAATGGTTCCTAGACCAAAATACAAGAACGTGATTGACACAAAATGAGTATTTCATAACAAGATGAATGAGAGTGGACATGTATCCAAATATAAAGCAAGGCTAGTATGCAAAAGATATGCCCAGGTTGAGGGAATAGACTTTGAAGAAAAAATTTCCCTGTTTACCAGAATTGAAGCAATAAGATTAATCTTGGCTTATGCGTGTTCGAAGAAGATCAAGGTATACTAGATGGATGTCAAATCATATTTCCTAAATGGAGAATTAGGAGAAGAAGAAGAAGTTTACATCGTGCAACTAGAATGATTTCAACTAGCAGGAAGGGAAGATAATGTTTGCAAGTTAAAGAAATCACTCTATGGTCTCAAGCAAGCCCCTAGAGCAGGGTACTCAAGGTTGTAAAAGTATTTATAGAAGAAAGGGTTTAGGAAAGGCAATGCAGAAAGTAATCTCTACATAAAGGTAGATTAGGATAGCATACTAATAAATAAATTTTATGTTGATGACATTATTTTTGGAAGCGATGATGACAGGATGACTTATAGGTTTGCTAAAGACATGAAAAATGAGTTCAAAATGACTTTGCTTGGTGAGTTGACTTTATTTTTGGGACTTCAGATATATCTCCATGATACATGTATATTTATTTCATAGACCAATTATATTAAAGAAATGCTAAAAATGTTTAGAATGGAATATTGTAAGCCCATAAGTACTCCTATGCAAACCGGTTGCAAGTTGAGAAAAGAAGATGAATCCAAGGATGCAGATCAGAGACTCTACATATCAATTATTGGTATCTTACTCTATTTGACATCATCAAGACTGGATGTGATGCAAGTAGTTGGAGAGGTAGCAAGATTTCAAACAGGACCAAAGGAAACACATATTATGGTAGTAAAGAGAATATTCAGATATCTCAAAGCAACATAAGACTCTGGGTTATGGTATCCAAAATGAAATGAACTATCTCCAGTTGCTTATACATATGTAAATTGTGTTGGAAGCATTGATGACAGAAGAAGTCCAAGTGGAGAAACTTTCTATTTGGGTGAGTGTCTAGTATCCTAATTTAGCAAGAAATAATTATCAATATCATTGTATACAACAAAAGCAGAATATATTGTAGCAGCAGCGTGTTGTACTTAGTTCCTCTAGATGAAACAAACTTTGTAGGATATACAAGTGCATCATGATGAGCCCATTTTGATATTTTTTGATAACACCAGTGCTATTAGTATTTCAAAGAATCCAGTGATGAATTTGTTGATTAAGGTTGGTTGTCATTGATGTCAACCCTTGAAGAAATCCCAGTAGCACAAAGGTTTGGGTAATGGACCCAAGTTTGTTTGATGAAAGATGACACATTATTGTCTTGTCATGGTTGATAAGAAGTACAAATGGATGAACTCCAAAGTGGTCCCCTTCTGGTGAAATCCCTCACGGGAAGACGCTTTGTGGATTGAGTTATCCTAGAAGTATGGTTAGAGAACCCATGCTTAATTGTGGGATAATGAGATAAAGGTCAATGAATTTTTCAGTGAAACTATCCTAGATGGATAGTGTTTGTCATTCCATTTCTGGTGGTATGTGGAACATCACATAACTCCCCATGGTTAGAGAGTTATGGCCATATGAAGTTGAAGAACCCTCATGAGTCATACATAAGCCCCCAAAAGTCAAGTGTTTGCAAAAGAAATTATTTAAATAATAAAGTAAATGAAGAACTCCCTAAAATAAGGAAAGTGTAATGCAACATGAAAGTATAAATAAGAGGCAAATCTCTCTCATTTAATCACACTTCAATATCATTGAATATCTATTTTTTGAAAGGTTATTTGGGCAGGTATTATTGATAGAGAAAATTTGCAGCAGAAAAAGTGCGGCAGGAAAACTACAGTAGAAAAAGTGCGACAGAAAAATCGCGGTAGAAAAATTGTGGTAGAAAAAGTGCGACAAAAAAATCGTGGCAGAAAAATCACGGCAGAAAAATCACGGCAGAAAAAACACAATAGAAAAATCGCGACAAAAAAAAGTGCGACAGAAAAATCGCGATAGAAAAAGTGCAGCAGAAAAATCCCGGCAACAACATGGTTGGGGTCTATTTATGAGAGATATGGCACATCTTGTTTGAGGTTTGTTTTGTGAGCTAGGGTTTAGCTCTTGAGATGGTATTAGATGTTCAATATTGTTGCTTATATCATATTTGTTGAGGGATACAGTTGGTATTTTGTTGTTGGTATTTGGCATATGGGTATTGGTCTTTTGGTTGTGATGTGTCGCTGAAGTTGTTGGTTTATCTTGAGGCTACATAATAGTGACGTTGTGGCACATGGTTTGA
>SNQJ01S0066194.1:21470-37693 GCA_010110895.2 Picea sitchensis
AAAGTCATGTGGGCCCCATTTGGGTAAGTTAATACATCAACTTCCCGGGGTCGTAACTTTTGCATACGATATCCGTTTTAGGTGAATGATAGCCCGTTGGAAAGGTATCGTCGAGGAGATTCATTTAGGGGGCTCAATCATGCCTTAAAATATCATTGAGAAGCTCTATCCCGAAAAACCTTCATTTAAGCCCTCAAAATGGCCCCGGAAGTTAAAACTGCTAAAAATAGTAAATTGCCAAAATTGTCAGAAAACTGTTTTGAGCCAGTTGGAAAAGGGGGTGGCCACCGATATCCACCTAGATCAGTATATGGACAAAGTTCTTGTTTAGAGAGTTAGGATAGAAAATCTCAATGGAAGACTATTATGGTCCATATGATGAGAGACAAGTCTTATGAGAGGTTTTTTTTCTTTGGATTATATAAAGGAGGAAAGGGTGATTATTGGGGGTGATTTCAATTTTATCTTGAATAGATGAGAAGTGCAGGGGGGAGCGGCTAGAACATTTACATTGGCAGACTATTTTAAGCACAAGATTGAAGGGGTGGGTTTAATGGACGTAATTGAACCAATCAACCTCAGACCCACCTGAAGAAATAATAGGACATGTGGGTAGGAAACATCAAAGACATTGGATAGGTTCATGGTGTTAGAAAATATTCTTGTTGAAATTGATAGGATTAGGTCATGGATTGTGGTAGGGGAGGCTCAAACCATTCTCTTTTCCTTCTTTAAATGGAAAAACAAGACTACAAACTAGTTAGCCCATTTAATTCAATCCAAGTTGGCTTGAAGAGGAAGAGTTTCAAGAACTGCTCAAAATATAATGGAAATGCTATGATGAAAGGTCTAGAGAGATAGTGAGTTATAAGTTCACAACACCTTTGAAGAAGATTAAAGAAGTGGAAGTAGCTTGGGAAATAGAAAGACATAGGAATTTAGACAAGGATTTGAAAGAAGTGGAAAGAGTTATTCTTGAGATGTATGAAAAGAATGTAGAGGGGGTTTTCAAGAAGGAGGAAAGGAAAGAGGTTAAGGAACTAGAGGGAAAAAAGAGGAAGATGTTGGATAAGATATAATTTGAATGGAGGATGAAGAGTAGGGTAGCGTGGCCGAAAAATGGGGATGAATTTTTTTCATCATTATCGTAATCACAAAACAAGGGTGAACACCACATGTGAAATGAAAAATGATGCTGGAAATACATTAAGCAAATTCTCAAAGATTGCATATATAAGTATAAAGAACTCAAAAGGGCCAATATAGTTGAAATTCTGAAACTAATTACATTCTTTCCTAGTGTTGTCATTGAAGAAGACAATCGGATTATGATGGAAAATATCTCAAAGGAGGAACTTACTGTTGTGTTGAGTTCTTTCAGGGAAGATAAAAGTTCAAGGTCATATGGGTGAACTATTGAATTCTCTATTAGGCTTTATGAGCTTGCAAAGGGTGAGTTAATTAGGGTTTTGGAAGAGGTTCAAACAAATGGGAAAGTCTTAGGAGCTTTCAATTCTACATTCTTAGAATTAATTCTTAAGAAGGATAACCCATAATCTTTTGATGAGTTCAATCCCATTTCCTTATACAATTGTGTATATAAAATCATTGCTAAGATCCTAGCAGTAAAAAATTTATGTAAAATAAAGAAGATTATCAATGATCATTTCACAAGCATAGTTTGGATTTTTAGTTGGAAGGTAGATTCATGAAACAAAAGGGGATGCTCAAGAGGATATTCGTACCATTAAAACAAAAAACCATTTAGATATGGTTTTGAAATTGGACCTATCAAAGGTATATGATAGAATATGTGGTGTGTGCCTTGCGTTGATGCTCTTGTATGTTAGTTTATGTATTCATATGGTAAAATGGATTATGGGATGTATTTCTTCAATATCAATTGCTATACATAGTAATGGTGTTTCCTCGACCTTCTTTAAGCCAAGTAGGGGGTTGGGGCAAGGTTGCTCCTTATATCCTTTACTCTTTTTACTTGTAGTTGAAGGTTTGAGTAGAGTTATCCTAAATGCTATAAGTTTAGGAATTATTACAAGTATTACAATAGGAATATCAATCTGTTTAGCTCATTTTTTATTTGATAACAATGTTTTATTATTTATTAATGGTTCAACAAAGAAAGCTAGGAAATTGAAAGAAATCTCAAAAATATATAATATTTCCACATGGATGGAAATCAATCTCTAGAGGTTAGTTGTATGTTTTAATGGCATGGAGAAAGAAACATAAGGTGGGATGATGGGATATTTTCCATTCAAACATATAAAATTTTAGGATGGGTTCAAATATTTGGGTATTCTTTTAAAGCCTAATGGTCATGGGAAGAAGGATTAGGGTTATTGGAAAGGATAGAAGGAAGAGTTAACAATTGGTGCAATAGGTGGTTGTACAGAGTGGGGAGATTGACTATTGTGAAATGTATTTTGGAATCCATCCCAATTTTCTAGCATTATTTGGCCTACATCCCAAAAGGCGTGTTAGAGAAGATCTAGAAAACTTGCTTCAATTTTCTATTAGCGAGGGGGGAGTGAAAGTGAAGGTATTCCTTTGGTCAAATGACACATTTTAGGAAGGCCAAGAGAAGAATATGGATGGAGCTTGAAAAAATATTCACTTGTTTGGAAAATCGATGGTTGCAAAAAAATTGTGGAATCTTCTGGAAGGTTTATGGAAGCAAATAATTGAAAACAAAATATTAGATCGAGTATTATTAATGATTGGATCTGTCATCAAAGAAAAAACATCCAAAATGTATATAATCACTAGAAGGAAGTAGTTTGGTTTTTTCGGTGATTAGGAATCATTTGGCTTGGAAGGTTGAGAATGCAAAGTTGGTTAGGGTGGGAGTTGATTATGTATTGGGTTGTGGGGAAAGTGTAATTTTATCCAAGGAAATGATTAGTACAATTCAATTAAGAGGTATTTTCACCCTCAATCAAGTAGGGGACCCAATTACTACTACTAATAGTAGGCGTAGAGGAAGGCACAAGATTTGGGTTTGGAGGGTGAGCAAAAAGTTGCTTGGGATACATATATAACAGGTCTAAAAAATGGACATATCAGGTTGAAAGATGAGGAAAATTCTTTGTCTTGGGCCAAAAACAAAATTTTAGGGATATATACGAGTAGATTGGCTTACAATTCGATGTTCATTTCCAAAAATCAAGAGCCAACTTGGTGATGGAAGCATGTGTGGAAAACAAAGGTGCCCAATATGGCTATAATCTTTCCATGGTTAGCTTTAAAGAGTAAATCCTTAAGTTGGGAAATAATTCAAAAAAGACTAGGTATGATTTAGGGATATGCATGTTGTGCTCAATGAGGAGAAAATATAACTCATTTGGTTGTTGAATGCTCTTATGCACAAAAAATATGAAAGGAGATAAAGCAATTGACTAGTATGCCCGATTTTTAGAATGGAAATATGTGCAGGATAGTTTGAGAGTATGGTTTGAAAAAAAGGAACCTAAGGAAATCAGAGCCTTGCCTTGTATTCTATTGTAGCATATCCAGTTGGATTGAAATTCTCAGATGTTCAAAGATAAGCATGGAGCTACCTTTCAATTTTTACTCAAGTTAGAGCTATGTTGTCTTTATGCAAAATGCTTATAAATAAGAGGGTCCCTTATCAACTAGGTGAATTGATAATAGGTAGATCTCATAGATTAAGGTTCAAGTAGGATTGGGGGGTAGGTTCGAACAATCACATGGAATTTATGGCATTGAGAATCTTGATTAAATTTGCTTTAGAGAGGGAAGTCAAATACATTTGGATATTTTGGGACTCTTTATTGGTGATCAATTAGATGTCATGTTCTAGTCAGATTTATAATGTGCTAATCTATCCCATTGTGGACCAACTTTAGGAGGTTTCACAATACTTTGAAAATGTCTCTTATGTCCATGTATATAGAGAACATAACGTTGAATCAAGGAATCAAGCAATTTATCAAAGGAGGGTCTAAAAATTGTTGAGGGAACACTAATGTTAGAGAGACTAGGGATGGAGTCCTTGTTCCCTCCATTCACAGTTTATGAATTCCGTGTTATTGAAGTTAGAGGTTGCAAAAGCTTTTTATTTCATTTTTGTTCTTATTTTTTTATTAGTATGGATATGTACTAGAGGTTAAAAGACAGGCTGTTAGATTGTTTTTTTGAAGTTTTATTGATGGATCATTGTAATAATCCTTTGGGGAGTTGTAGAAGGGATAGTGGATCTTTTGTTTTTTGTGAAACTTTTATGCTAATATAAGAGAAGATAGATAGATCCAATTTCATTTGAGTATAGTCTTGATTTCTCTTAATTTTGTACCATGTTTTTTTCACATGTAATGACACACCTCACCCTCTGGCCCAAAGGCAAGGGTGAGATATTCCTCCTGGCTCATGAAGAGCCTCAACCACAACTAACTTACAAAGAGAAAGCATGTAAGTAGCATGATTTGAACCTAGGTGGGGAGGATAACAATTCTTCCTCTCAACCAGCCCAGCTAGACCCAATTCACTTGTATTGTGCTATATGCATGTGAGAAATGTGATTTCCATTCTCACCATGAATAGAAGTTGCAATTTTTTCCTTGGAAAAAAATTATATAATATAATTGTTCATAAATATTTTTAAAAATATCATTGTTGCTATGAATAATATAATTTATTAATGTCACAGCTCAATTAGACACCAAATTAATGTACAAGACCCCTTGTTTGTGGGACAATAGACCTTCTCTACGTAGTAACATGACTATGTTGTCTATGAAGGTGTACATACTTTTCCCCTCTATATAAAACCATATTAATTCTTGATTCATGAAGTTTTGCAGCAAAATATATAAATTCATATTAATCTTGATTTCATTAAGTTTAGTAACTGAGTCTAATAGCTAGATATATAGATCTATATTAGTTTGAGATTATTCAAGCATTAAACAAAAAATAAAAAATAAAATGGAAAAAATATTAATACTTAAATACCATGGAGGATAACAAGGACTAAGACAATGGGTAAGATCCCATGTGACTTATAAAGAGGTGGTGAAAGGAATGAGATTGCCTTTACTTGATTTATGTTGCAAAAACAAGTAGAGTAGTTGAATGGAATGGAATAGTTTTTATTTTCCCTTTAATGTTTAACTGTAGGTTATGACAAGCTAAATAATGACTGGGAAATCCCATGTTAGTTGATGTAAGTGTTAGTCGTGACCTGCATGCTATGTGATTCCCATATTATCTTTCATCTTGGCACAACGCTTTGGGTGAGACCTTCCCCTCCTTGGGAATTGAATATGCTAGTGCTTAGACTACAATGGACCCCTTTTGTTGGAAACCCATGTGGACCTTGGTTTGAAATCAAACCAACAAATGGTTATGTTGTTGTGACCTTTCATTATGTATAAGGAATTCTAACAACATGACTAGTGAGTTGACCCAAGGATACATAGAGGATTGGTGGGTTGGGCAGATCGATCACTTTGATAAATAGTTGTTCAGAGCAAACGATCCCGATGGATGCATGATGATCATGATAGTTACGAGATTTTTTTGGTAGAGTTCTCATTGGTACTATTCAAGTGGCTGAAAAAAATGGGAGAAAACTTAAGACTAGCCTAGAAGAGAAGGAGAGAAATTCGATGGAATATCTAGAATTTGGTTGTGTTGTAGAGGTTTGGTCATGAAGACATGGGAGCAACTAATTTTTAGGTAAAAAAAACTATAGAAGGGTATATAATTAACTTCACGATCAAGTTGAACCAATATTTTTCAAGGACTGTGGAGTAGTTCAAGATAAGAGCATGCAAACAACTAGTGAAAGAGGTTGTAACTTGGGTAAAATGTTCGTTGAAGAAGATCATATGCCCTTTAACTTGACAATGATGGCAGCATAAGTCCTTGTGCATGTGGGTGACTTGGGATGGGGCTGGAAAGTATAGGGGTGGCATGCCTTGCACAAAAGTGAGATAGGAGTTATGTGGATCCTAATAGATTCAATAGCCATGAAGCATATAGATGATACATGGATGGGTAAATTCAAGGATGAAGTACAAATCCTTCGATTGAGCATAGCCATGGATGGAGTTAAATCATATTCCCTCCAAAACACCAACTCTTTCATTTGGCCAATGGTAGTGATCAATAAAAATATCCTCCTATGATTTTCCATGAAGAATGAACATATTATGTTGGCTCTTATAGTTGTTACACGTCAAAATTACTCACTTCAATAGTGTCGCAAGTGCCGTCATTACAAGTGTTGTAAGTGTCGCATCTTGTCCGCAAGTGTCGCATATTGACCACAAGTGTCACAAATGTCACAAACATCATACTGTCATCTTGCCTATGTCGTGCCTCTAACGACATCATGAGGACACTTAAGACACCTCAAAGACTAGTTTTGAAGAAGAGAAATCAGTTGACAAGAAGTACAAACCTTTTTCCACTGAAAGAACCACTAAAAAATGGATTTTGGAGAGGAGCGCTCCCCTACCCACTGTAAGGGAGTGCTAGTGCTCCATGGGCCTCTTTGGGGGAGTGTTTGAGCGCTCTGTGCACCCTTTTGGGGGAGCGCTACCCTTTCTGAACGAATTTTTGGTTTTTTGGAGGAAATCAAGGGACAATCCCCTCAATATCTAAAGGTAGTTGGGTTCGAATCTTGGGTCAAGGCATGATCTTAGGGAAGATCCTCAACTGAAGGAGAGGAATCCTCAACTTATCCCAAAGATCTCTCAAGTGGTTGGGCCACTCCAAGGTTATATAAGGAGGCCTTCTCATGGTGAAAGGTACATAGGAAGAGACTAGAGATTGATACCAAACTTATGATCCTATAAGTGGTATGAACAGAAGAGATTGGAGACATGACACTTATGATCTCATAAGTGAGATTCCATCAAAGCAATCAATTTATATTATCTGAGCAAAGGGGTTGGACAAGGAGAACTGGAAGAAGCTGTTGCACCTTCATCAAAGGATTGTAAGTACTTTTACTTGTTCTCATTAATAATCAATGCTTGGCCTGTTTCTTTCAAACTTATGTTTGTTCCACATGAGTTTGTCNATATTTGAGCTTATATCAGTAGAGTAGGAAGTCCATTGTATCTTTGTTTGTTCTACAGGACCTATCAGGGAGCTCAAGATCGAAGCTCAGCTTGGACTTTGCAGGGACAAATGTCGTTAATAAGGTACATATCTTTCTTCCTCTCCTTCATATGTTAGCTTGATTAGACCTAAAAGGATGTCAGTGTCCATGTTAAGAACTTTTCTGTCTTGGCCTTAGGAGTCTAGAGACCAAGAGGGAATCCACTTGTCCGTAGGGGGATTCACCTGTAACAGAAATTGGCGACTCCACTGGGGAGGAGCTCTGATTTTTGTTTCCTTTCTCAGATCTTGTTTTGTCCCTTTGCCCACTCATTTGAACTTCTCCATACTCTCTTTGATTCTTAGATTTTTTTGATTGCCTCTTTATTTCATCATGATCACCCTGATTGACTGAATTTCATTTATTTTTTGAGTTTCTGGGCATTTTTATGAGATTTTGAAGCAGAGCGCTCCCTTGCCCTTGTTATCAGAGCGCCAATGCTCTCTGGTGGTATTACATAGAGCGTTGGAACGCTCTGGTTCCCCTTACACCAGAGCGCTACCCCTTTTTTTTTGAAAAATCCTCTAGTTTTTCAGTTTCCGAGTTCAGTTTTTGCCTTTTGCAATTGCTCAGGGTCTCATACTCTCAGTCCATCTTGGGATTGGCCTTCAACACCCTGTTTTCTAAGGATTGATCCTCTTTTTTTTGGGAATTTGAAATTTTCTTTCCTTGCCTTGAAGTCACTCTTTGTCTTTGCTGACCTAGAGTTAACTTGCTGTTTTCTTCTCCTTTATCTGGCTGAGTGGAAAATTTTGTGAGGAAATCCAAAGGTTTGTGAACCTTTCCATTTGATCTTTGAGGTCATTTTCCCATCATTTCTCTTTTGTTTGAGGTTTTTGCTTCTTGTTTTCAATTTTGGTTATCTTTGTTCTTCTTGTTTATTCACAACGAGAGTGTATTTTTGTTTTGTGTGAGGTTTGCTTCTCATTGTTTAATCCTGAAGTCTGATTGGCATTAGAAGTATTACATCTGATTATCATTCACATATAAGAAAAAGGACGTATTTAAGTGATTAGTTTGGATATTAGAAGGCATTTCTGAATTTTTTTAGCATTACATTGAATTTGATTGAGAAACAAATTGCATGAGGACATTGCATCTTAGTGTTTGATAGTGAAAAAAACTTTCTCTCTTTCCCTTAAATAGGCATTCATCGAAAGAAATGATTTCTTATCATCTTTTATGCTTTTTTTGGGAATTGAGTCATCATACCATCAATTTCATTGTCATACACCCCTTGAGTAAAGAACAACTGAAAATGAACGCTAATTAAAAATTATCTAGAACATTTTGTTTATAGGATCTTCCACCAACATTAGACTAGGATTAGCACTTTGGATTAGGCTGTGAGTACAACTCTCCAAAGTTTTTCAAAACAAACATTAGCATCCTTAGATAGGGAGAGTCAAATCCAATTGTCGTATAGGCTTTCTGGGATCCCCCTCTCACACAGGGGTTACGCACGAGGTCGCATTCAGGTGTTACGAAGATTATCCCTTTGTGGTTCAACTGTTTGTAGTGGTCAGATCATATATTGGGGGTCACTTGAGGGTATACCCACAATTATGTGTGGGAGCCTCTCGAGTTGATTTCAGACTTATTATCCTGCCCATACGTTCGGATCGGACTGTCGACTGTACCCACCCAGGGGCTGACTGCGAGTTGGTGTCCTTAGTTGCCATAATCCATAGGTACTTACACGAGGTGATGGTGAAGGGAAGTCTCACTGTACCTGGAGCAGACATTGGTCAAACTCACTCGGGCTCCTTAGAGGGTAAATCCACAATTACTGCGTGGAAGCTTGCACCAAGGAGAAAGTTCGTTAAGCAGGTCACCATTGTAACTGTTCCACCATATCCTAGCCCCTTCTTGACTTGATCATGCGACGTTGGATTTCATCACCAACTAGTACGATCATCGAGAGAAGTTTTGTTTGCTTGGTTTTGATTCCTAGATTTTATTAGCGTATGCTGTTTCTTTTTGTTAGTTGGCCCTAGATTTTCAGCATGTACTATTATTCTCCAAAATTGAGCCTGTAGACGATAAAGGTCTTCACCGATCATGTAGGATGCAAGGCCTACCTCCGGAAGGCTACCAACCCTTACTTCCTAACCCTCCAGAAGACAACTACCGTGGAGAGGTAGAAAATCAATCTGACGCTTTGAGTGTTGTTGCTCCTCCGTTAGAAAATTCAGAAGGTTCTTTGGTTACGGTTGAGAATCCCACTCCTCGCACTACATCTGTGTCGACAACCCCTCTCGAACCACTTTTGCTTCATTTAGACTCCCTTGGGAACTTCATAGACGAAGAGGTCCCACAGTTACCTTAGAGAGCGTTTACCAAAACATATATGGGATCCACATAACCAATCTTTGGTGATGAGTATAGGACTCCTGTTCGTCCTACCACTGTTGTAGATACAAATTCCACACCTGCTCGTTCTGCATGGAGGACTTCATCAGGACGCGATCTCTATGAGCATTTTGACTCCATTCGACCACCCTTTAATCCTCATGACCCTCTTATTGAAACTGGGCCATCTGGTCAAACTATGAATCACCCCATCAATCAGGTCATTAACCCTATTGTTACGTCAACACAAGTCCATCCTGATGCTGGACTCATCACCTTTACTCATTCCCAAGGCACTTCGATGCCTACCCCCACTTTTACAAACTTTCACTTTACAACTCCACATGTTCCACAGGATCCTGTTGGGACCTCTTTGCACCAGAGAATGTAGACCCTTGCCAGCCAAATATAACTATCTAGAGGGAAACCACCATCTAGTGGACCTATCCCTTCTGGAAGACCACCATTCTATGGCGGTCCTACGCCTCCCGGGGGACAGCCCCCTTTTCATGTTCTTCCTGGAGGGCAACCTCCTTTTGCCATTCATACCCCGGTCATTAATCCGCCGCTGGCAGGGGGGCAACCTTCGTTTGCTGGAAACCCTTCACAATCCTAGGGAGTATCTTCGGGAGGCACATTTACCCAACCCCACGTTGGGGGGCACTCATATCATAACCCACAAGGAGGAGGATCAAATCCCGTTCCTTCCGGATCGTCTTATGGACAACCTTATCCGGGCGGCATCCCAAACACCACCTGGGGTCCTCAAGGACAACAACCTTATCCTCCCTATTGTCCTAATGTGTACCCACTTGCGGGGTCTACTCCTTACCCTCCTCAAGGGCATAATGTTTATCCTCCTTATGGGCAAGCAAATCACCCAACTTATAATGCTCAAAACCCACCGGGTTATGAAAATGTTTCTCAACCATCATCGAATCATGTTTATCCTGGTCAACAACAACCGTATGTAGGAGGACCTATTGGTTACAATTATCCACCTAACCTAGTTTATGGTCCTACTGGTGTTCCTATGCCACACCAATATCATCCGCAAATTAACCGACAACTACCTTTCCTTGCGACTCTGGATCTCCCAGACTTGTCTCGGTTAACCAATGATCTTATTTTTCAATCACCGGTTTGGCCAATTATTCCATCTAAACTTCCTTCTGATATTCCGAAATTTGACGGAAAATCTGGAGAATATCCAAATAACCATGTGATGACTTTCCATTTGTGGTGTTCATCAAACTCCCTCATGGATTATTCTATACGTTTGCATCTTTTCCAGTGGACACATACGGGCTCTGCAACAAAGTGGTTTATTGAACTACCACGTGCTTCTTTCCATGATTTCAACTCCCTTGCCATGTCTTTTCTCACGCACTTTCAACTACCTATTCCCTACGAGACGGGTACTAAACTCTTAACCTCCCTTCGTCAAACTAACTCCGTGCATATCTCTGACCATATTCATGAGTGGAGACGACGACGAAGGATGATCAAAGTAATCATTCCTGACATATTATTGGCAGAGTGGTTTACTAAATCACTTTTACCCCCGATTGCTCGCAATGTCGCTATGGGTGGCGCGGTCACCGAGGAAGAAACCATTGCTCAGGCTCAGTACTCAGATTTGGTTTATTCATAATCTGGTACTTTGTATGAGTTGCTTTCGAATGCTGCTTGAGCTAATGCCGATCCATCTAAGCCGTCATCCTCATCTCATGCAAACGGTGTTATTAGTTCCGTCAAAACTCAATCTACTTCCCAATCGACCACACTCTCCTCTACCTCTCCCAAAACTCAGATCTATGAGGTGCATTCAGTTCAATCTGCCCCTTTACAACAATCCAAAGGTAAGAAGAAGACAAAAAATAAATCAAAAAATTACTAATAACAATGAACGCCCAAACAATCAAGCTCAAACACCTGCTACTGAAAAGCAACTACAACGGAAACTGAAATTCTTGTGCATAATTTGTGGTGACGATCACTACACTCGAGACTGCCCACATCACAATGAAGTGGCCAAACTTTTCCAAGGAAATTCACCACCCGCTGTTCTTACTCATCCTTTTCCATAGCAGCAATCCATGGTTGCTCAAACCCCCTCTCCTAGGGGCAGTTCTAGCCATTCTCATGATGAGGCCTTGACAAGTGCCCATATTTATATGTTTAATGGGATTAATTTGAGCACTCGCTCTAAGACATATGACACACCGGTTAAACCCGACAAAGGAAAAGTCACTAATGGTACCGATACTTTATTGGATCCATCACCGTCCTCCGTTAGTCCTCCATTAGTTAATCCTTCGTCTGGACCACTTCAGATTGAGAAACCTACGTTCGACTCTATCTTACGCCCTCCTAAGAGCACTATCTGTAAATCTACCTTTAATCCTAGTTCACGTGCCGCCCACAACTACAACATTGTTGAATATTTGGCTCGAGCACCGTGTGCTATGTCTGCATTAGAAGTTCTACATCATTGCCCCAGTAAACGTAGAATGATCTTAGCCAATATTGGTGCTATTTATCATGAGTTGTCCAACAATATCATGTTTAACCTGGATGATTATATGTCTCGACTCTCCCACCAACTTGCTTTCCAAATTGATGTTGTTGTTCACAATCAACAAATTCACTGAACCATATTGGATGAGGGAGCCTCTACTTGTGTCATGTCTTTAGCATGTTGGAAAAGTTTAAAATAACCCGCACTTAACAAATCCCCCACGATGTTACGCGCATTCGATGGGCGAGGTTTTCATCCCCATGGGCTTTTACATTCCTTGCCCATCCAGTTGGGTGGCAAAACCGTTACTGTTGATGTCGAGGTGGTCGATGCCCCCCTCGATTACAACTTGTTACTTGGAAGAAGTTGATTTTATGCTATGACTGTCGTTGCCTTGTCGGTATTTCGATGTGTACAATTTCCTCATCAAGGAAAAATTGTTACTGTTGATCAGTTAGATTTCTGTACAACCGATGCTCATGCTCTCGCTACCAACAACATTCCTTTCTTGGGAGATCACAAGATCACGTATGAAAGCGTTGGTGTTGGCTTGCTGAAAGATTCTAGCCTTATGGGTACATTACCTACACCAATTCCACCGACTACACATCATATTGCCACCATTGATATGATTTCGACCATGACTTATCGATCTTTGGAATCATCTGACCCTTGGATTATACCTAGTCCTTTGGAATTCGATGCACTAGGTGACACCATGCCACTTAGTCCAACTGAAACCTCATACGTTGTTGTCCAATCCGCTTCTTCCTCTTCGGATGACCAACATCTATTGGAACCCGACAATTACTCGATGCCATCATGGTTAAGTTCTTTGTCGTCTGCGATCGACCACATTTCCCCAATTTTTCCCTCCGATGAATCTATTATGAAAATGCTGAGCATTGACGAGTTACCTCGGGATGATAACCATCATCGATCCTCTTTTCTTCCCCCTCGTGAAGAAGTTCAGGAAGATATACACTCTATCTTCCCTCCTGATGTTGAATTTCCATCATCTCCCATGCCTTCAACTTCCGATGATTTGGATCCGGTAGTTGACATGGTGATCTCTTCGGTAGGGATATTGGAGCCTGATCTCCTTACCCCTGTCGTGGCCCTCGACATGTGTTCCTTCCAGAGTGATTTTCTTCCATCCAATGAAGATCTCTTGGAAGCCATGATCGAGTTTTGTTCCTTGACATGGTATCCTTCCGGAGCGTTATTCTCTTGGAAACCATGATCAAGGAGATTCCACGAGCATGTTTCTCTTCTCTGTAGCAAGCTCGTCAAAAATGAAACAGAGGTCACAAGCATAGTTTCTCTTATCTGTAGCAAGCTCGTTAAAAAATGAAACAACAATCTGGGGATTGAACCCAGAGCCCTGAGCATAGTTCTTTTCATGTGTCAAGCTTGTTAGAAAATGAAACAATCACCTCTTTTGAACCTTCTTTTCATCCACCCTTATCCTTTTTCTCCATCTAGTAGAGAAATTGGTGACAACCTCAAAGTCGGTGAATGAATTGAAGTTTGAGGGGCATGTCTCCAGCCTTCGATGATCATTATGGAGTTAATCCCCCAACTTTCAAGCTGGGGGCATATCGAGCTTAATATTTGTTCTTTCTCGTGCTCGTAAATACATGAGAATGCAACCGGGTAAACTTTTATCTCTTTTTCGGACCCGCATGGTTACACGAAAAAGGAACCCCCTGGAGTCTTCTTTAAACTCTTTTTCAGACTCTCTAAATATGAAAAGATTGTTGAGTGATCTTGCTTCCTTTCCCACTCGTTAAAAGGTTTGAAAGGGCGTCTTCCGAGTGATAATTTATCTCTTTTTCGGCCTCGCGAGGCTAACATTATGAAAAAGGACAACATTGGAGTCATCTTTAAGTAGTTTTCAGACTCTCTAAATATGAAAAACCACCGAGTTTACGTTCTCTGGACTCGTTAAACAATTACACATTGAAAGACTCATATGAGAATGAACCCTTACTTCTTCCAGTTCGTTAAACAAAGGAAGAGAGACTTACCGAAGGTGAGTCATATCGAGCATGTGTTACCCTCCTCGAGCTCGTTAAATTAAAAAGAGGTACTCGTCTATCTAGATGGGGAAAAAATTGAAAGAAGCAAGCCAAGTAGTTTTTGAGAACACTACCAATAACTCTTACGGTCGCCCTTGAACACGACACTTTGTATTTGCATACATTTTAATCTGCTGAACCTCTGCACTGAGCCAATTCTCTGAGTTTTCTTTTCTCCCTTGAGTCACCCGACGAAAGTCACAATATCCACTGCATTATCGTGTTTTGGTCCATGTCATGTTTCTGCTGTTGTCCCTCAATGTTCAAGGGAAGTATCTGCCTCGAGAGTCAGCCATCACAAATATTCTTGTTTCAAATACCCGTGTTATTCCATGTTCATTTGATCCACCAATTACATCTCTGTGTCTATTTCGTGTTGTTGATGGGGGATACATCAAGGCCCTCCTGTGACGAGTCTATTCCTGTCGAATTCAACACATTTTCCAGGAACTAGAATTAGAAACCAATTAGTACCTTGGGACCAGCATGCCTCAATGGTAGGCCTCCTCATGTCCGACAGTGGGTTTACATCATTGACCCCTGATCTGGTGATTCCACGGATGTTCGACTCCAACTCATTCATTCACATTCGTTGGAATGTACTAGAGTACTTTGGGGATCATTGACATCAATGGTGATCTCCCTCGCGCTTGTTAACGGTTTACATCATTGACCGGTAATCAAGTGGTTTCTTCCATGTTCGACATCAGGATATCTATTCACATGGTTAGATTCGTACTACATCAGGATCGGTAAGAATACCCTGGGTTGAGTCATCTCTTATATATACTTTGCCCAGGTTGCGACGGATTTTCTTTTGAACTATGACACATATACTGTTACATAGATCCACTTTGTATTGGTCGTGGATATGTCTTGTCATCTCGTAGATCCATTGTGTATTCTTCATGGCTACAATCAATTCAGGTCATAGGAGTATAGATCCACATTGTATCTTCAGTGGCTATACCTTTTATCAATATAATTATGGATCCGCAGTGTATTTTATGGCAGCCATACCTAAAAAGTCTTTATCACTCAAGCATAGGTATGCCTGCCTTGGGCTTGAAACATGTCATAATATTTGTTTGATGGTTGTATGCAGCTATTTCTGGTTTCTCTGTGTCCATACCCTTGCTTGAAAAAGTCTACAAAGTACTTCAGTCATCACGTCTTCTAACTTCATACTTTGGGGGGCAATCTGTTACATGTCAAAATTACTCACTTCAATAGTGTCGCAAGTGTCGTCATTACAAGTGTTGTAAGTGTTGCATCTTGTCTGCAAGTGTCGCATCTTGACCACAAGTGTTGCAAATTTCACAAACATCATACTGTCATCTTGCCTATGTCATGCCTCTAACAACATCATGAGGACACTTAAGACACCTCAAAGACTAGTTTTGAAGAAGAGAAATCAGTTGACAAGAAGTACAAACCTTTTTCCACTGAAAGAACCACTCAAAAATGGATTTTGGAGAGGAGCGCTCCCCTACCCACTGTCAGGGAGTGCTAGCGCTCCTTGGGCCTCTTTGGGGGAGTGTTTGAGCGCTCTGTGCACCCTTTTGGGGGAGCGCTACCCTTTCTGAGCGAATTTTTGGTTTGTTGGAGGAAATCAAGGGACAATCCCCTCAATATCTGAAGGTAGTTGGGTTCGAATCTTGGGTCAAGGCATGATCTTAGGGAAGATCCTCAACTGAAGGAGAGGAATCCTCAACTTATCCCAAATATCTCTCAAGTGGTTGGGCCTCTCCAAGGCTATATAAGGAGGCCTTCTCATGGTGAAAGGTACATAGGAAGAGACTAGAGATTGATACCAAACTTATGATCCTATAAGTGGTATGAACATAAGAGATTGAAGATGTGACACTTATGATCTCATAAGTGAGATGCCATAAAAGAAATCAGTGTAGATTACTTGAGCAAAGGGGTTGGACAAGGAGAACTGGAAGAAGCTGTTGCACCTTCATCAAAGGATTGTAAGTACTTTTACTTGTTCTCATTAATAATCAATGCTTGGCCTGTTTCTTTCAAACTTATGTTTGTTCCACATGAGTTTGTCTTCAGTAGATAGATCTATATTTGAGCTAATCTCAGTAGAGTAGGAAGTCCATTGTATCTT
>SNQJ01S0066195.1:0-40200 GCA_010110895.2 Picea sitchensis
AAATAGCCAAGGGATAATGATGATGAAAGTGGATGTCATGACCGCTAGCCGAGAAACATTATGGTATGAATCTTTGTATGTGAAATTATATTGGTTTGGATGCATTGCTATGATATGTGGATAAGTGCATGATTTCAGGTGATGAGACTTCCCAAAACTGAATAAACAATGACAAAACTCCCAGCAATATGGTGCCACTGTATATTCCATTGTAGGGTGTGGACCCTATTTATGATTAGGAGGGGTGGAGGCATTTCCCACCGTGTATCCTCTGAAACCTGAAGCCATGAGAGGATGATGTTAGCTCACGCTCCCCTAGACATGTGATGATGACTGTCAGTTGCCTGCTGGGGAAGCTTGGTTAATATAGTGACACTTCCGCTTATAGGTTCTATTTGGTGTTAGGTCAATATAGTTGATGCTCCAAGATAGTCCAGCAGAGGAAGGATAGGAATGGAAGATGGAAGTAATTTAGGGAGGAAGGATGAGTAGAAATAGTTGAGAGTGTATGGAGATTTGTCTTATGGGGGAATTTATTGTTTTTCCTTCTAAAAAGAAAATGTATATATATATATATATATATGAATATTCATAATTATGTAATTAAATTACAATTGTCTAAATAACATTGTTGAGCTAGATAATTGAAATTAAAGGATTTCGCAAACATTATATTGGTTTATTTATTTTTATAAAATGAATAGTCTTGTTGAAGGGATTGGATGCATATGGAAATTATTATAGAGATGATAGTTATTGATATTAGTACATGAACGAGACTTGTATGTACTAGCTACACATGCATTTCTTGCGCATGTACACTAGTATGAATGAGTTTCTTGGCTTACTTAATAATAATGATGATTATTTGTTATGAATGTGTGGACCATGTTTCTTTTCCCTTGTATCATAAAATACCTTGACTTCGGGACGAAGTTTCCTGGAGGGTGGGTGTATGTAACAACCCTAGTTAATAGTTGCATAGGGTTTATCAAGTATAGTTAATTAAATAATTAACCGTCCTAATATATTTTAGTTAAACAATGATTATTTATTAATTAATTAATTTATTAATTGTTTATATATGTTGATTAATTAATTAATTAATTAATTAACTCATTAAAGGTTTGGGTAATTAATTAAAAGCTTAATAATTTTTATTTTATTTATTATAAAACTTTAGGTATGCAAGGGGGGATGAAGCATTGAGTGGAGGGATAAGGTGATAAATGGAAGGATAAGGTAATAAATGGAGGGATAAGGTGGGCAACATTAAAGGAGGGTAGGAATCAGTGAATGGAGGGGGATATGATTGGGCAGAGGCCTTCGGGGAAGGGCATTATGAAAATTTAGGAGAGGAGTATCATTGGAGCAGAGGACTGTATTTTCTGAGGGATATTTTCTGGTTTGGATTTTGGGTGAACGGTTGCAGGGGGCACCAGGTTGCTGTGAGTTTTGGGCTCGGGGGCTAGAAATCCTCACGGAATCCTGGAGCTAGGGAGCCAGATAGGCTCTGTTCCTAGCTGGCAGGGAGGAAAATTCGATTTTGGGCACAGTTTCAGCTTGGACACAGTTTCAGCTTGGGCTTGGACAAACATAGATGGGAAACAAATCACTTGACAGGTATTTTTTTTTATTTTTTTATTTTTTATCATGGCATGTCATTACCGTATGATGATTCAATATGTTATTTATGCTGTGTACATTATTCAATATATCATTTATATCACGCTGCCCATTTGAGAATTTTGCTGAGCCATAAACTGTAAACTGTTATTTTGATGATGTTATTTTTATGAATATAGAACCATAAAAGAAATTATAATAGAAATGTTATGTTTAAATTTATGAAATTCTAGGTTTTGTTAGAGAGGACTTTACAATTTGTATGTCAATGAAATCTCTATCATTTGTTTCACCATGTCATTGCAATTTTGTTTGTATGCATCATATACATATTCCAATGTTTTCCACGGTTAACCATGTTGGGTTTCTTATTCATTTTTTAAGTAAATATTTTTGCATTTTCTATTGAATGTGATTGTTAGGAATTTTGATTTGATTTATTTAGGATTAATGTTTATATTAATAATAAAAATGTTTAAAAAATTTGTACTTTCAAAGTCATGTTTGAGTTAGGTTTCCTATGATGTTTAAGTTGTGTTTCTTATTCATTCTATTAATAAATATTTTTACATTTTCTCAAAACACTTTGTATGTGTTTTCCAACCATGAGTTACAAGGGATTTTGATTTAGGATTAATATCATATCAATAATAAAAATGTTTAGTTAGGTTTACTATGGTGTTTAAGTTGTGTTTCCTATCCATTCTATTAATAAATATTTTTACATTTTCTCAAAACATTTTGTATGTGTTTCCCAACCATGAGTTACATGGAATTTTGATTTAGGATTAATGTCATATCAATAATAATTTTTTTTATACTATTAAAGTCAGAGAATATTTCAAAATGTTTGTTTTATCAAAGAAAGGGAAAGATTGAAAACCTACACTTACATTTCACGATTTTTAATTATGGTTAGAATATCTCGTACACATGCACTTGTCAATCCACCTGCTTAGTTTTTCTGTGACTCTACTTTTTCTTGCATTCTACCATACTCATAAAATCCCTAGACAATCTCCTACCCCATGGTTGTTCAATTAATGATGGGCAGTTTTTCTGTCACTCTACTTTTTCTTCCATTCTACCATACTCATAAAATCCCTAGACAATCTCCTACCCCTACCTCACCCCACCCCACTATTTTTCAATGAATGGTTGGGGTGCCAGAGTGTTTGCTAACATGAAAATAAGGTGATTCATAATTTGTTTTGAATGCCATGGAGAATGTGAAGTGTCACATTTAACGATGGTTCAACTTCAAGAATATATGATTGATTATGTAAGTTATGTTAGAACATTGTTCTAATTCAAGGTTTCATCTCATAAATAGATCTCATAACATTTATGTATAGATGGGTTCATTGCACTATCCTTTGTATTGAAATTTATTATGGTATATGATAATATATATGAGATTTAATGCATTTTTGATGGTCATGGTTAAATATCCGCCTCTATTGGTCATGATTATATGCATTGCCATTTCATGCATCCATAACACCATTTGTTTACTTTACTAGTTGGTGGTGTCTTATTAGTCTTGTTGTGGGCATAGAGACTATAACAATCGATAGTCGTTGACTTAGTATTAATTTGTTCGTTGATCACAAATATTTGTAGAATATCTAATGTTGGAACTAGGGAACAAAAACATTTCTTTTTATATAATAAAAATTTACCATGTATGTCATGATCTGATTGGATAAAGATTGGAGGTCTTATTGCAGTTCTCAATGTTTTATATGTGAGCATATCAAACATTTTGATAGTATATACCGTCTTTTGAATCATATATATTGCATACATTGCTTGAAGGTGTATTAATGCTATCATTAGTTCGAATGTTTTTCTTTGCATTTTCTGCTAGCTAAATTTTTCCCAATGTTTGATATGCTAGATTATCCAAGGTTTGTCTATTTTTTTATTATTATTAAGTACTTAACGTACGTAAATCCTGCTACACACATTCTTTCTTAAATGTTTTCAAAGCACGAGACACTTGGGCCAGTTCCTTGACCTTAAATGTTTACCTACATGCCACCAGGCCTTAAATGTTTACCAACATGTATATCACTGAACAGGGTGGACATGAAAAATAAAAATAAATTTGAATAATTAATTGAATAAAATTTAACAAACATTATCACATATTAATAATGATACTATATTTAATATTAATATTACGCGATAGATATCATAAATTTAATTTATAGTTTTATGAAGAAGTAAATGGGTGGGTTGAAAGTTGCAATACATGTGGTATCCATGCATAATTTAGTATTCCTTAGATTAGTTTATTTAGAAAACATCAACTAAGGTTAGCGGGTTCCACATTTCCATTTTCCATTTCCATTTTTTTTTTTATTTTATTATCTTTATTTTATTCTTTGACTTCTTCTTCAAAGTAGGTTGGTTCAATTGTATATGTGAGTGTTAGGTGCAAAATGTATATCTGAAACATGCTAGACATGAAAAATGAAACATGTGAACCCACCCTCCATCAACCACTTAATAACTCCGTGGTGTTGGGTTACCAAAATGTATATGGTGGAAATTTGGGTGCAAAAAATATATACCATGGAACAAGTTGGACATGAAAAATGAAAAATTAAAATAAATTTCACCTTTATTATCATAAACAAAATCAAAATTCCAAAATTCCAAATTTACATTTAAAAGTTAAACATAATGTGTGAATAAAAAATTTAAATAATTGTTTATACTTGTTGGGTGCAAAATGTATATGGTGGAAGTGTTGAACTCCACCAACTACAACTTCCTTGTAATTGTTGGGTGCAAAATTGTTTATGGCCTAAGTGTTGGGTGCAAAAAAAGTATATCACTCTGGACATAAAAAATGAAAATAAATTTAGCTTTATTATCATAAACAAAATCAAAATTCAAAATTCCAAAATTTACATTTAAAAAGCGTTAAAAATAATATTGAATAAAATTTAAATAATTGTTTATACTTGTTTAGTGCAAAATGTATATGACAGTGAATTTAGATTGCAAAAAGTATATCCATGAGGAACAAAATTTGGACATGAACAAATGAGAAAAATGAAAATAAATTTCACCTTTATTATCATAAAACAAAATCAAAATTTCAAAATTCAAATTTACATACTTTTATTATCATAAACAAAATCAAAATTTCAAAATTCAAATTTACATTTAAAAGCATTATAAGTATATGACATAATTGTTGGGTGCAAAATGTATATGGCTTGAAAGTGTTAGGTGCAAAATGTGTATCAAGGAACCATATTTGGTTATGAAAATGAAACATGTGAACCCACTACTCCATCACCACCCAACTCCACATTAATTGTTGGGTGCAAAATGTATATGGCTTGAGGAAGTGTTGGGTGCAAAAGTATATCACGAAACAAATTAGACATGAAAAATGAAAAATTAAAATAGAACTCACGCGCTATTATCATAAGAAAATAAAATTCCAAAATTCCAAATTGTTTTGTGAAATGTATATGACGGATTATCATAAACAAATCAAAATTCAAATTGTATTTACAAAACATTAAAAAATAATATTGAATAAAATTTAAATAATTGTTTATACTTGTTGGTTCCAAAATGTATATGGCGGAAGTGTTGGGTGCAAAAAGTATATCAGGAAAAGTATGAAAAATGAAAAATGAAAAATGAAAAATGAAAATAAATTTCACCTTTATTATCATAAACAAAATCAAAATTTCAAAATTTCAAAGTTATATTTAAAGCATTATTAGTATATAGCCGAGTGTTGGGTGCAATGTATACTTGACAAAAGTGTGGGTGCAAAATGTATATCCGCAGGAACATGTTGAACATAAAAAATGAAACATGTGAACCAGCGACTCTGCCAACCAGCAACTAAGTAATTGTTGGGTGCAAAATGTATATGGTGGAAGTGTTGGGTGCAAAAGGTATATCACCGGAAAAAGCTGAACATGAAAAATGAAAAATGAAAAATGAAAATAAATTTCACCTTTATTATCATAAACAAAATCAAAATTTCAAAATTCAAATTTTGTTTAAAACTTATAAGTATACTTAACAAAAATTGTTGGGTGCAAAATGTATATGATGGAAGTGTTGGGTGCAAAAATGTATATCACGGAACATTTTGGACATGAAAAATGAAACATGTGAACTAGCCACTTGTAACCATCCGTCCATCCTCCATCCATTCCATCCATCCGTCCCATCTCCATTCCGTCCATTCCTTTCCATTCCGTCCATTCCTCCATTCCGTCCTTCGTCCATTCCTCCTTCATTTCCATTCCTCCATCCATGTCCACTGTCGATCCGTCCACTGTCCATCCGTCCATTTCCTCCATTTCCATTCCATTCCATTCCATCCATTCCGGTCCGTCCATTCCATCCCCATTCCATCCATCCATTCCATCCATTCCATCCATTCCATCCATTCCATCCATTCCATTCCATTCCTCCTTTCCTCCTTTCAGCATCCTTCATTCCTTCCATTCCCTCCACTCCATCCATTCCGGTCCATTTCCTCCATCCATCCATCCATCCGGTCCATTCCATTTCCTCCATTCCATTCCGGTCCCATCCATTTCCATCCATTCCTCTCCATTCCATTCCATTTCCTCCATTCCTTCCTCCGGTCCCTCCATTCATTCCATCCATTCCATTCCATTCCTTCCTTCCCGTCAGTCCTCCTCTCCTCCCGTGTCGGTCATGGGTCTGTATATTCTGAGACACTCTGGACATGTGAAAATGAAAATGTGAGACTAGCGTCCATGGCCAGCGACTCCGTGGTGTTGGGTTACATGCGTCATGTATTAAATATTTCATGTACTATCAAACTTAGATACTAGGAACTTACGTTGAAGTACGGACATTAATAATAATTTTTAAACATTTCAAATAAAAACTAATTTGAGATACTAAGTGCATGGATTACGTAATGCGCAACTTGCAACCCATTTAATCCGTTCAACTTTGGCGGGGACTCTGTTGCATACAACACTTGTTTCAATGGCAATAAAATATGTGTTAAATAATTGTTTGCTTTACTAGTTGGTGGTATCTTATTTTAATGACAATCAAACATATGTTAAACAATTGATTATCATTTTTGTTTGGTTTCATTATTTGTCAAACATGTGTTAAAAAAATGTTTGCTTTACTAGTTGGTGGTATCTTATTATACCTGCCACCTCGGCATGGTATATAGCGATCGATACGTTGTTTACCGGCTTTTAATTCGAACGTTGACTAAGTTTTTTTGCCATTTTACAAAGTTTAACTTTATGTATTAAATTTTTGTATTTTTAAATATTTCAATGTTTATCTGTATTTCTATTGGTTTTTAAGTTGAACCCGTTATTGCATAGATGACCGTGGGCCTTAAATACACTATTTAATATGATTAAATGATTATTATTATTACACAGATGACTGTCGGCTTTAAAGACACTATTTAATATGATTATTATTAAATGATGTCAACGGTGTCGGCGTTTATATCCGCCAGTTTCATCTTCCCTATTTTGTCGATTTTCTGAGTTGATAGCTGCTGACAGTTTTATGCCGATGCCGAGTTTTGTAACAATGGTAAAACATTGTGATTAAATGTAACAGTGTTTTGGCATTATACTTGCAGCTAGACACAATATGTAGTGTTAGATTTATTGGTTGACTCTGCAATTTACCATAAGTTTTTGAATGTTTTCTAAAATAATAAATTTTGAAAGTTGGAAATAAAAGTTTTTGCTGATACAATCGGAGTTTAAATATTTAACAAGTTTTTTGAAAGTTTTCTAAAGTATTAGATTTTAAAAGTTGGCAATAAAGTACGATTTTTTGCTAATCCAATCCAGTTTTAAATATTATTAATATATAATCATAACAGATTTGCATTACAGATTACATCTAGTAAAACTTATCAAAGAAAAGGTGGAAGGTAATGCTGCTTTGCAGCCTTGTTTTAATGACAATCAAGCATATGTTAAACAATTCATTATCATTTTGGTTTGGTTTCATTATTTGTCAGGATTATATGCATTGCCATTCCATGCATTCATAACACCATTTGTTTTCTTTACTAGTTTGTGGTATCTTATTTCAATGGTGATTATCATTTTGGTTTGGTTTTATTATGTGTCATGATTATATGCATTGCCATTCCATGCATCCATAACACCATTTGTTTGCTTTACTAGTTGGTGGTATCTTATTTCAATGGCAATCAAACATGTGTTAAACAATTGTTTTCTTTACTAATTGGTGGTATCTTATTTTAATGGAAATCAAACATATGTTAAACAATTGATTATCATTTTGGTTTGGTTTCATTATTTCAATGACAATCAAATATGTGTTAAGCAATGAATTATCATTTTAGTCTGGTTTCATTAGCAAGGAAACTTGTGTTAAACAATGGATTATCATTTTGGTTTAGTTTCATTAGAAAGGAAGTTGTGTAATGATTTGGATATTAGATCTGAGTCTTAGTTTATTTATTGTTCATATTAACGGTAGTGTGTATGGAAGAAGTATCACATTTTTGGTTATAACTCATAGATTTAGAGTTTCAAGGTTGGAACAATTATTGTTCGTTGATATGATTATTGTAAATGTTTATGACAATAATTTACATAATTAGTGGATTTAGATAATTGTTGATAGCTTTTTCTTCACATAAAAAAGGTCAATATTGAGAGGATTTCTTGGAGGTGGGGAGCACTCTCCCACGTTTTTATAGAGGTAGTACTCCTCTAGACTATTTGGATATAATTAATATCATATTAAATTTTGTCATTCGAAGAGTTGCTTGCATCAAAACATAACACTAATGAGATAGCAATAGAAGTATGCTTCCCAAAGAAGTTCTGAAACCACAAATCAGATCACAAGTCATTTATGTAAAATATATGTTTGAGAAAGGACCATGCAAGTTATTATTGCCTCTTTTTCTTTTTGACTTTTGGATCTCAAATTTAAATTATTTATCGCACATGCATTGTGAGAGGTATATTTGGAAGTGTTTATACTAAAAAGGCTACACCTCTTATAATTGAGTATTGTTGGTATAAGCTCCATGGGTATTCTTCATTATATATGCCAAGTGTACACCATGTGTAAGTTTCCCAATCACTATATATGCCTAATCACTAACCAACTACATGATGTCACCTCATCCAATCATTGCATGTATTCATTTCCCATTCACCACCTAGCTACCCTCACCTTGTAAGTTCCCTACACCTATCAGGTTTCATTAAGTGGTTGGTTGAAGGGGCATTGGGATCTACACCAAGGTTAAAAGGGTGGAGATGATTAATGCATGTTTCTAGTATGGTTTGTTGTTTTTTCATGCAATGCTAGGTATTTGGTTGAATGGGGCATAGCCACCCAATGTCAACTTGTGAATGACTTGAAATTTCCATGTGTCATTAGGTGGTTGGTTGAATGGGGCATTATAATCTATGCCAAGGCTAAAATTGGGGAAAGATCATTAATCCATGTGTATAGTATGGTTGTTTGTAGGCATGCGTCATTAGGTGATTGGTTAAATGGGCATTGAGATCCATGCTAAGGTTAAAAGGGGTCTAGTATGGTTGGTTTTTGTCATGTGTTATTAGGTGGTTGGTTGAATGAGCCATTGGGATCCATGCCAAGGTTAAAAAGTGTGTGTGTCTTGGGGGAATCATACGTGAGTATATGAGAATGATGCAAAGGTAATAATAAAGGGTTAATAAAGTGTGGAGGTGTGGTGGAGGGATAAGTAGACCCATGAAATATGCTAAGATGATCCCTTTTGAGTGAATTTTTATGATCACTAAAACAAAAAGATAAGAGTTTTTTAAGGGATTATAATGGATTCAAAAGTCAAATCCCTAAGATAAGTTTTTTTTAAAGAAACATTATATTTTAAATAAAATGACTTGGATAGAAGACAATAACATTCAAATTTTTAAATGTGACTTGGATAGAAGACAATAACATTCATGTTAGAATATAATGGATGTGCTTGTTTTACCATTGACAATGTCGTTATTGTCCACCCCAACCATAGGATGAATCCACCCTCAAGCACCTTAGCAGGAGAATCACTCCGAGCAAAGCCAGGGCTAGATAGCCAAACAAGGGGTAGCACTCCCGCTTTCTCCAGGGATAGTGCACCAACAAAGAGATGATGAATGGTGGAAACCCTAGCCAAGATATTCCAAGCCAAAGAGCATAGCTACTATCTATAGCGGTTTGCCATGAGCCAACTCTCCTCAAACGCACACAAAGCTGTGAAGAGTTGTTCTTTCCACCCAGTGCGAGGGCGCACCTTTAGAATGAGAGCTGGCCTCTTGTATTTATACTAATTATAGATAAATGCCTGGGTCAAATTCTCATTCTAAGTGTCTATTTACTTAGCATATAATATTTCTTCTAGTCGACTTCTTCTCTTGGGCTAATAACCTAATATAAGTTATCTTCTTGAGTCGACCGTCTTCTAGGGTTATTTAATAACTCATTAGGGTTTCTTCTTGCTTCTGAGAATATTCTATCACAAATCCGGGTTTACGCGTGGAGGTAAATACCTCATAACTACCATAATATCAAAACTCCCTCCTAATAATTAGGGGTATTACAGGTAATGGTCTTGAGAGCACAAAAACATACCATTCCTTGTTAGCATCAACATAGTTGTATAGACTAGATCATGACTAGATCCACAGCGGAGCACCATCATCATCGCATCGGTGTCATGTTGCATCATCTCGAAACCATATATGATTAATGGAGACGCGATGCTCCTCCACCAATTGATACAAAGACCATTCTTCTAATCTAGAAGAGTAAATGCTCTGAACCATTTTTTCATCTAGGAAATATCTATCCTTTGATTATCCATCCTAGCCCGATAATCATTTCCAATAATAGCGATAGTATTCAAAGGAAATCGAACAAAATAGAACACAAGCTGTGTCTTATCCATAGTAATTACAAAACTACAATCGATTGAATTTTCACTACCACATAGAGTAACACAGAAGTACTTGATCAACAATGTATAGTCATGAACAATGGAACACATTCACCATGGTAGTATACATCTACTGTCTAGAGACTTACAGTCTCCATAACAATATATTCATCCGATATCAACTTGCACAAAAACAATGTTATGATATAAGCGAGATCATCTGGGCCAATCTTTCCTCACATGCAGCGAGGATCACGAGAAAGGATAATATTTCCCTCGGTAGAACAATGAGGATATGCGGACTATTCTTCTCAAACAGGGAAGGAATAAATGTCATGTCTTGAGACTGGACCATTCCCCACTTTGGGTCATTCTTCCTACACTAATGAGAAGTTATACGGAGAATGTATAAACCTAAAGGAATGACATCCACGATTCTTGAGGCACGGACCATTCCCCACCTTGGAACATTCCTCCTACACTAATCAAAAAGTGCACCAGAATGTATAAACCCTAAGGAATGGTATGGGACCATTGCTCTAGTAACCATAGGAAAGGCTGTCCTATACCAACCTCCAAAGACATACCATTTCTCATGTTAACCACAATGAAATCCAACTGTCCAGACAAAGTGATTAGGTCTTCTTGAGTAACCCTCAAAGAGGCCTTGAACCCTCCTCATGTTAACCACAATGTGAATTCATTGTCTATGATACATAAAACAATCTAGACCATTTCCCATGTTAACCATAATGAGAAATGCGGCTGTCCAGGTTAGAGTCTCAATCCACTTCCGAACTGAAGCTGTATCACGGTCATTTTTGGCTGAAAATGGTATTTGTCCATAAATCAATACATATTAGTGCTCCCTCCCAACATGCAAGTCATCTCTTCCTTTTTCAATAAGGAAGTCATCTCCATGAGCTCCGACTTGAGCACAAACTCTTTTATCTTGGACGGATAAACTTTGTCATCTGCTTATCTGCTCATCACGTGGAGATAGCTTGTTGGAGAACCACTTTCTCCTTTACGGACTTCATCATAGATAATGTAATGCTTGATTTCAAATGTACTTTACAGTGCGGAACCTTTGGTCTTCTCTTAAGGCTTTATGTAGCTTGGATCAATAAAGTATATCATTGTTGGAAAAGCTGGAACATATCCATGTGGCACTTATTTTGTCATCATGAGATCGATCTTCTGAATAGTCATCTTGTTGTTATCACGGTATAGAAAATATTCACCGCTTACAACGTATTATGCATTGGAGGTTTTTTCACCAAGTTGTCTTCTTCCATGCATACAAGGGTCTCTTTCTACGGTGCATGCCTCAAAGTCTTGATATTGCTCTTCATATTCTCTTTGTTCAATTACTCACGGAGCATTCTTTGCATTCATCGATGTAGAGCTCCAACCCATGGATATTACTTGGGATGATAGAGACTCATGTCGAGGTATGTGGTTCTTTGGAACAAGTAATCCCACCATAGTCTTCTCCCTCCATGGGAGAACCTCTAGCTGGATTTTACAGTAGCATATATACAATGTTCTTTATCACAACTTTCAGTTCCTTTGCTTGATTTCTTTAGTGAGTTCATATAGAATTTTGGTAATATTGTGATTTTTTCTTATTGACTAGTTGTTTTGGCTTCTCTTTTCTTTCTTGGAATCTTCATTTTTCTTCTTCATGTTTTTCTTTATATAGGTTACATGGAGTTTCTTATAGATTCTATGTTCTAGATATTCCACTTATTCCTTTCATTATAGAATCCTTAGATGTGGATGGACAAGCGGGGATACTTTAAGGCTTCTCTTGAAGAGGTCTTCTTGAGGTTGAAGGCTGACCCGCGTGCTATCTTTCATAGGCTACCATGGATATATACTTCACATCATCTTCAATGGATCATAGGATTAGCTCCTCCCTAACCCTTGCTTCATGTAGGAATGCATATAATCGGCTCCCTACAGGTCCTAGCGAGTCCGGCTTAGTGCATCCCTTGGCCAATGTACACCCAATATATATTCAGTAGCTCAGGTCTAGCGAATCCACGCTTCCATCTTATTGTCTTATGCAAAATGTCATAAGTATTTCTCCAATTTCTCTTGATTGTTGACTTCTTTTAAAGTCTCTTCATGATTGATTACGATTTTGTATCTTATCTTGTAATAGATTCACATGATTTGTTTGATGTATCCTTTCATGTGTATTATACGACTTGTATAATGATAGCAATCCTTATTTTGTTGTTTCTTCCATAGGTATAGTTTTCTTGGAACATATTATATTTTAAGATATAGATATACAAGATATGGAGACTATGCAAACAAGATATGTACAAGAAATAAGAAGAGTATTGTTACCTTGAAGAAGTCTCTTTCATGCTACTTAGTCTTCTTTGTAGGCTCCTTTTTCTTCGGCAACTGATTAGCCGTGTTTTCTCCTTCCTTTTCTTTAGATCGCAACAATGATTCTTGTAGTGGCCAGGTACTTTCGTGAGTTGAAGCATTGTATTTGAAATCTTTCTCTTGATTTGGCTTCCTCAGCAGGCCAAACTTCCTTTGTTCACGGTATTGAATCTTAGCGTGAAGGCTTGATCATCGTTTTTATTTTGGGGTTTCTCTTTTTTTACTGATCCTTGATTCTTCTTGAGCACAACAAGTCCAATTTCTTCAAATCTTCGAGATACTCCTTTCTTGTGTTCATTTCTTGGAAATGCATCCCCGTCTTGGGAAGACCATTGAGTACTATGTTTACCAATTCCTTCTGAGATGATCTCTTCAATAGCTTGTATTTTATCTCTTGAGATTCTCACAAAATATGATGTTATGTTGTCCTCATCCTTCATATTCATCCCTTATAGCTCATTCTTGGACTCGCTTTTCCAATATTTACGTGAAGAAGTTGTTAGGGCACCATACATATTCTTCAATGAGTCAAGATGGGAGATATGGGGTATCAAGTGAAAAGGTATTTTATATATTCCACTTTGATACTCATAGCATTGATATCCTTGTCTTTGAAATTCTCCATAGCGCAATGTTACGTGGTTCCCTTCTCTTTTCCTTCTTCAAACACTTGGTTCCACGATCTTTCCTTTCGATATTTAACACTTTATTCTTAGCAGGGATGAGGTCGATCCTTGTCTTCCATGATATGAAGTTAGAAGCTCCATCTAGCATTCTCTGACTTCATAGAATTAGAAGTCATGGGCACTTTGACTTGAGGTCAACCCCTAGATTTGACCCGAAATTCAAACTTCACGTCTTATCACTTGTGGTATCGGGGAGATAAGCTAGGCTAGAACTGCTTACGGTCTATCCCGGAAATTAGAGTCAATCCACTACTTAAGGTGCCTCAGCGAGAGGTTTAGGGTTTATGCAAGCGCACACTTCGTAACCTAAGCGACCCGGTGCTATGGTGGTGATCACTTCAGAAACCAAGCGGCGGTTCTTCAATGAGCTCGATATCCTTATAGCTATTGTTTCCTTCCGGTAGTTGGAAATTTGAATGAAGGAGGTGTCGCCCATAACCTATTAGAATATAATGGATGTGCTCGATTTTACCATTGAACAATATCGTTATTGTCACCCCAACCATAGGCCAAAGACACCCTCCGAGCATCTTAATAGAGAATCACTCCATAAGCAAACCCTAGGCTAAATATCCAAACAAAGGGTGGCTCCTTTCCCCAAGGATGGCGCACCAACAAGAGGTGTCGAATGGTCAAACCCTAGCCAAGATATATTCCAAGCCAAAACATAGCGCTTGTTGCGTGCATCGACAAAATCTCCTCAAACACGCACAAAGCTGGAGCCTTTGCGGTGCGGCGCCAAGTTGCTTCTGCAATTACGGTACCTTTAGAATGAGAATCGACCTCTGTATTTATACTAGTGCGGCTGCTTGCACGGGCCAACTTCTCGTGCGGGTATCACATTCAATATATATTATTATTTGTGGCCAGGCTTCTTCTCTTGGAGGCTAATAACCTAATATAAATTATCTTCTTGAGCCCGAAAAGTCTTTTAGGGTTTATTAGCCAACTCGTGGGGTTTCTTCTTGTTTCCGAATTATTCTATCCTCCTTGGTTTTGCATTGAATTGAAATACCTCCCGCTTCTACCATAATATCAACAATTCAAACATGAGAAAATAAGGCCAAAACATTTGTGGGTTTGTTTCCCACCTTGTGAACATTACTTATCACTTTTTAGAAGTTAGAAAGGAGATGTTAATCAAGAGAACTTTAGGTTCAAATGAAGTAACAAATAACTTGGTTGATGGGTGATAAGGAAAACATATCAATAATAATATGATAACCACTTTCCATGGTTAGGAAATATATGAGACAAGGAATTGGAAATTATGCATATGATTATAGCTTCAATATCATGTGGACATTAAATCTCTCTCCTAATTTCTATAAAAAAGAGATGAATGTTTTATGACCATTTGAATTTTCAATCACTTTCAGAATATTTTTTTTATACATATGTGAGAATCGATAACTACTTCGATTACCTAGGCGAGGCCCAAGTTCAAATCCATGGCTTCCAATAAAAACCCTAGTCTGGTGCCAATAGATCACAAACCAACTCCTAGCATGAAACTTACTTATTGCCAAAGGGATACGACTTTTAGAAACACACCTGGGGGGTCCCACTCTATGGGGCACCTACCCTTCTAACCTTATCACAATGGACCAATGTATCAATGGGAGTTTGAACTTGGGTGAGGAGAGTCAGAGACCTACCTCCCAACCATTTAAGTGATTTGTCCTCAACTACTTTTGGAATAACATTATAGATATTATTTCATAAATGCATAGAAACAAACTTATTAGGGTTAAGGGCCTTTGATACCTTAGGAACACGAGGGATGAAAGTTGCATTGAGAACCTCACAAATAGTTTGATTTTAACATGATCCTTACATATCTCATTGTTGACATGAGTATTTCGCCCAAGTTATCTTTCACATGGGATGCATAAGGAAAATATTCCCAAATGATAATATTTTCCCTTGAGATGTTCCCTTCAACTTATGGTGTTCACTTACTATTTTTGGTATTTCTAGTTATTTGTTTTTTATGTATTTTATAATAAGGGTTGCTGGTGATTGAGTGCAAAAGCATACTTACAAATAAATGAAAGAGAGAATGTAATAAATGAATATGCACATGCAATACAATTAACATGTATACTTTGGAAAAAAAATACAATTAACATGTATTTAGAAATTGAAATACACATTTATATTCTAATGCATTCTCAAATTAACCATGTTTACACTAATGAACAAGATCATAAACCTTCATTTATTAATCGATTGCGCATTAGGAAATATAATAACAAACACAACTAAATCCAATGCACATTCAATAATCAAATGCTCACAAATAATCCATGATTAAAAAACAAATGAACTACATAATTCTTCACTATAACTCAATGTGATTACATATATTCGCTTAATCATAACTCAGAACTTGAAGCTTAGATTACATGATCCTCCTTCCAAGTGTTTTTTTGCTAAAATAGGTCCTTACAATATTTTCAAAACATATAAGTAGGAAAGAGTCAAGGAGTTATAAAATGTCACTCTTCACCTTCCTTGTTGATTGTCCAAATACCCTTTAACCATTTCGTATGTTAATTGCAAATCGAAAGCATTATTAAATATTACTTTCACATATGTTGACTTAATAAAGTCAAACTTGTCTCTTATGTGGTCATATATTGGGCCTAATCTTTTAGCATAATTTCCCAAGAATACTTTAGCTATGCTAAGATCCTCCACGAAGGTGACAAGATCAATATTGATGATGCTTTTGATATGAGAGGATTCTTGATTATTTCCTTGTGTATACTATCTCATATGTTCTATGATATCATCCAATGGTAAGGGTCTGTATCCATCTCGAAACATAGGTATCCTATGTGAAATCTTCGGTTAAGTATCCATTGTTGTCCTGAGATAAATCATCCAAGTCTTCCAAGGTATTTCTCAAGATGAACTCAACCTACCTATTGTATAATGTCCCCAGGTCTCCAAGCGGGTCCCATTATAACCTTACATGCTCACGATACTACTTTGTAACGTCTTCAACCATAGACGACTGGGCTATGCCACAAAAATTCTCAAATTCCATCATTCTAAATCAACCAAATTGTAATAACCAACATGCTATTGGACCATGCTACTTTGAAGTATTATTGGCATATTCTACTTTAAAACACAATCTGCCGCGGTATCGCGAAATAATGCGCTTAAACCAAACTTGAGTGGAGTGCCGCGCATATTCTAACCTTAGCGAGCAACATTCTTTGTTGATTGCAACCTTAAGCGGTGGAATTAAACCTTACGGTTACTTGCGCCAACATCTGACCCCTGGCTGGCGCACACACAGCCAACCACTTGGGTGTCTGCGCCACTTACTGTTATTACTGTGTGTGGGTTCTAATTCCTTACCTGCACACACATGAGTCATGTATCTCAAAGCACACAAGTTACCATCATGCGTACTCAAACACTCAATCCTGTTCTTGACAACTCATAACCAAAATCCTTATGGTTTAAAGTTAACATGCAAGGTTACCATTAAATGACATACTCATACACAATTATGATTAAAAGGTTAAAACCATACTTATATGCACAAACAATCAATAAACCAAATAACAACAAATACTTATATGCAACACACATACAAGAATTTAACCCATGTCAAACATAGACAAAAATCGATGTAGTAACCAAGAAAAGCGCATAAGGAACACTTATCTTTTTATGAAAGTCACCAAGCGTGGCCTTGACTCAGACATGCCTCCCAACCATAGAATTTTTTTTCTCATAAAACTCAGCAATAGTTCACCCGAGGGCGGGCTCAACTCCACCATGGAAAAAAGGGTTTCTAGTGATAGCTAAGGTCTGAATCCCAACAAAATTGCTCAAACCTAGGTGCCCGCTGCAACAACTAGCCTAAAATCCCTCATTCCCCATGCACCTATCACCCAAGGGAAGTGTTCCCCTTCTCTATTCAGCAGGTCCCTCTGACTTCCCCACCCTTTACAGGGTTGCAAACCCGATAGGTTGGACCGCGAAGTCCTACTGGTCAATGGGATGTCTCGTCTCATCAACTCAAGCTACAACTTCCCAACTCCTTCAAACTACTCCTTAGACAAGGTAATGTCGATTTTCCAAATGGCGGAGACCCCTTTTACGCTCCGCGAGGCTTACAGCGAATAATAATCATAACCATGCCCACCACAAATGCTAAGGCCAACAATATATATTTGCATGCCTTCCATTTGACACTTGTCACTTCCAAAAATAGCTTTAAGCCACTTGGGCCATTGGAATTAGGATAAAATAATATATATGACATTACACTTTTCTACCGGAGATGTTGTTAAAATATTCCTAAAATTCACGAATCCTGCTTTTTTCCCCTTTTTAGGTGGAGTAAGGCCCCCATATCTTTCTTACAGGTCGGTCAATTACCTTGATGTCATATTATATTAATAATAATGATTATGGCCCCATGGATAGATTACCTTTGGACTATAACATCGAGGCTCACCTCATAATGATACAGGCTCTCTAGAATCAATGCATACACATCCATTTCCGTGCACTAACTCAAGTGCAACATGATGCAATGTGCTGCTAATCCGGTGCGCACAACACGCCAAAATAATGCGCACCCACGATGTTTTATAAAGGGAATTTCGCATTGCACTACCGGATGCAGCAAAGCCATAACCAGGTGTCCTTAGCTCACTAGGTTAAATGTTCATTATATTTAGGCTTGTTACCAACTATCTCACCAACCTATGTAAAATTACAAGGGGTTCCAGTTGAGGACATTATAACCGCAGCCTATGTCACGATTACAAAGGGGTTACTTGGATCAAGGACTACAATCCCCTCCCCTATTTATGCATTGTCCTGGTGCATCCCTTATACACAATATTACATACAAAAATTTTTAGACATCATAACAAATGAGGGATGCTTTGCTCGCGCAGCATCCTCAAGCTCCCGAGGTTGCATCCTTGGGGTACGTACCATGTCCATTGGACCTTTACCAACTCCATGACTTCCCGATTCGAGTTGCCCGATTTTTGATCGATATGAAGAAACCCGGTTACACTTGAAATTCACCTTCGGCTCCGGTTGGATCCGCATTCAATCAAGAACATGATTAGCATTGGGTATATACTTCTTAAGAAATGATACATGAAAGACATTATGAATGCGCATATTGATGCAATGGAATTCAGGCATATGAAACAAGGATACTAGAGGTATTTCAAATGGCCCACAATGGCATGCTGCTAACTTAGACCACTTTCCCAACTTCAAGGAAGTGTTCTTGGCCTTCAATTTTAGAAACAAATTATCTCCACTTTAAACTCTTTTGTGGGTTACGCTTGCTCTGTGTAGCTTTTCATTTTTTCTTGGGAAACCTTTAAATTGTTCCTTATTTTTACCATCTTCTCCTCCATTTTTTTGAAGCAGATCTATCCCAACTTCTGCATTGAGGTACGTTGGGTTATCCCAAATCGTAGGGGTGTTGCACTTTCTATAATAGAGTGCCTCAAATGGGCTCATCTTTAAGATGCTTGATACCAATTATTGTAAGAAAAAGCTCTATGATAAGAGGGTAGTCTTCCCATTTTGGTGGCTTATCCATCATTCATTAATTATGTCTTCGATAGCCGATTTACCTTGTCTTTGAGGGGTGGTTGTTCCAAATCAACTTTGAACAGTTCTTTCCAGAAGTTCGAAGTGAACTTGGAATATATATCAGACTTCTGGTGTCTTAGGTACACCATGCAACTTAGATATTTCATGCACGTGTATCTCCGTAATGTCGGTTTCATTGTACGTTGACTTCACTAGAATAAAATGGACGAATTTAGTAAAGCTTTTCCACCACCACCACCATAATAGAATCATGTGGCTTAGTAGTCCTAGGAAAATTAGTTATAGAAGTCCATGGTCACAACCCACTTCCACTTTCGGGGAATGGGAAAAGGCAACAAACCGAGCTAGATGTTTTGTGGTCGAAACCTTGACATTCACGACGTCGAGACATATTACCGCAGTAGAATCTACAACACTTTTTCATACATGGCCAAAAATGGCTGACCACAACAAGGGTCTTTTAGTAATATGGATGTCCAACATAAGGAACCGTATGCATCTATGACAAAATCAGGCTCTTCAACTACTGATCATTCGACATATAGACTATGTGTCTTTACATGAGGATCCCATCCTCTCTTAGCTCATATCCTTCTTTTTGTTTGGTAATACTAACTAACGTAAAAGTCCACTTATATCCATATAAGCGGATATGATGCGGCGGCCTCTAAAAATTCTATGGCGCAAATATTTTGGTACATTCTAATGGCTATAACATGCATTTCATGCACCCTCCCTATTGATTGCATCAACCACTTTGTTCTCATTTCCTTTGATATTCTTTATATCAAAGTCGTATTCACTGAGAAACTCCAACCATATAGTTTGCTTGACATTTACTGTTGGTTTTCCAATTAAATGTTTCAGACCATAATGGTTTGTTCTTGGCTCAAATATATTACCAATAAGATAATGCCGCCACATATTCAAAGTGCACTATGGATTCCAACTCGAAGTCATGATTGGTGTAGAGCCTTTCATTCTCTTTGAACTTCCTTGATTCACAGCATACCACCTTTCAGTGGGCGAGGAACTCCGTAAAATCCTTCTTTGCGGCCATCACGGTGCACACACAACAAAGTATGCATCGGGATCAACAATTCTTAAAATCGGCACACTTGTTAACAAAATTTTCAAAAATCGCGGAAACTCCTCGCGCCAATCCGAGTCCACTCAAATCATGCGCCTTTCTTCTACAAGGTAGTGGGTGTGCAATATCTTTGAGAAACCTTCAATAAAAGCCTTCTATAGCGAAACCTTCTGGTCCCATAAAGGAACTCACTTCTGCGACATTTTTTGGTGTTGGCGATTCCTCAATGGATTTTATCTTCAATGGGCCATAGCTATTCCTTCCTTTGAAATGATGTTTCCAAGTAATGAGTCCACCACTGATAAAATGAAAACTTTCTCATATTTTGCATAAAGATGATGCTCCTCAACACACGCAGCAAACCTTAAGTGTTGTTCATGTTATTCCTTAGAATTTGATTAAATAGGAATTTCATCCAAAAATCGACCAATGAACTTATCTAAGTACTCTCTAAAAACTCCATTCATCGGACACATGAAGACAATTGAACACGCATTTGACAGCTTAAATGGAACCAACGAGCTCTTAATGACCATACCTTGTTCTAAAAGCGGTCTTCTTGATGTCTTCCTCACCCATATTCCGCATTTGGTGATATCGAGATCTGGGATCAATATTTGAAAATATCTGCGTGCCTCTCAACTGATCAAACCGGTCATCTATTCTTGGCAAAATGATACTTGTTCTTCATTTCTACCTTGTTCAATTTCCCGAAGTGATGTTCAAGTCCTCGATTATTGCCATCCTTCTTTTCATGAACATAAGCTGACACACCCAAAGATTTGACACACTTTCGAGGAGATATATACCCCTTATTTAATATCTCTTCAAGTTGCATCTACACCTCCTTCAGCTCGGCGTGGTGAACTATAAGGAGTCTTGGATACAAGAGGTACTCCCGACACCGGTTTATAGAGAAGTCAATATTTCATTTTGGAGGAAATCCCAATATCTCTTTAAAGACATCCCTCAAAATATTTCAATACTACCACAGGTCTTCCACTTGGCATTTTATCCCCTAGGTTCCTCTTCCATTATTACTTGCTGGAAATACTTGACATCCCTTCACGTAGCGTTTCAATATGCCAACTAGGAGTTGAGATTTCTCACGATAGTCCACAACTCTTGGAATTCCCTTGAGAGGCGATCTAAATTTTACCTTTTCATCCCCAAGCAAGTAAAAACCTTATTATAACAATCCATGACAACATGGTGCTTGTCCATATAATCCATACCAATGAGGAAATAATATGAGATAAAGATTATTATATTAAACTCAACTCTAGTGTGCATTCCATTCATCTCTATTGGACATTGCCTTAATCATCTCATTAATTTTCCTCTTTGATCCTATAGCTAGCGAACCAACCAAGGTTTTTTCAAGCTTGCTTCTTGGAAAATGGAATCATTACACCAACTTACGATCTAGATAGCTCATGAGCTAGCTCATGAGTCAATTAAAATAACTAATGGGTTGGTCATTAATCTTACCTTCCACCTCAATTGTAATGCGTGAAACTCAACTTGCTTGTTATCTGGCCAGCGTCATAAATCACATTTCTTCCCATGTCCTCAACTATAATATCTTGTTGAACTCTGTGCGTAGTCTTCTCTTTATGTCTGACTCTTAAGGAAATCTTTGCACATATGATTTCCTCCATAACCCTAACACTGCATAGGTTGTTACCATGCCTTTTTTCCTACCTTCTCCGACATTCTAGGCTCCTGAAGAGTCATCTATCCTTGTACAACATTTCTAAATAATGATGGCTTAACTTGCTTCTTCCTTTTGTTCTACCTTCATTTTTCATCTTATCTTCGAACCTTTGGAAGAGTCGGTCTTCCCATTTTGATCATAAAGACACTTAATGCGCCTTGTGGTTTATTCTAATGTATTAGGGTCATCATACTATATATTATCATTGTAGATAAAGGAGGAATTATCCCACTGAGATACCTTTGAATCTTCACTTGTTCCTCCTTGATAAAAGAAACATACTCCAACAGTTCTAAAATATTCTTTCATGGTCATCAATTTGTGCTCCCAAGCGAGTTAGAAGGGAACTCTTTCATTTTCCTGTCGTAGTATTGCTTGGTTAAGTATTTGTTTTTGGAAATACCTCTTGAACTCCCTCAAGTCCACTTTATTAGCATCAATATGCTCTGCACATCTTGATCCACCACATTGATTATACTTTTCCTTGAGGCTTATAGATAGCAATTACGCCTTCTCCATGTGAGGAATAATTGTCTTTGACTGAAATACTTCCCTCCTTACCCGCATAGACAAGTCTCCACATATTCATCCTTCTTGTACTCACCAACAAATGTAGGAGGTTTGATCTTACTCATCTCTCCCACGTAGATCTTCCACTCCTAGTCCTTCTCTTATATTTCGAGGAGGGATATGGACTCAAACCTCTTTTGCTTTTCACGAAGAAATTATTACCAACATTTCTTTCTTCCATTCTTTTCTCATCATAAGAATTGCGACTTTTGGATGTACTCATCCCTATATCCTTATCCATATTCTTTTGTATTCTATCCAAACTTTGTATCAATTTGAAATTGAAGTCATCTTCTTTAGCCAATGCTCTCATAAGCCTTTCATTATCATCCTTATATCTCTGGACTTATTTACTTGCAATCTTTTTACAGTTTCTACCAAGTTTCTGGTCTCTTCCTTGGATTCTATACCATCAACACCCAATCTAACATACAAATATCCGAACTCATCCTCATAAGGACTGCAAGTGATCTACGCATTATCCACACTTTTAACCTTTTTCACTGACTTCGTCCTACTCTAATCAGATGAATTCACAGAAAATGTGCAGATAACAAGGTTTGTTAGATGATTTCATGAAACAAATTCATGAAACTTTGCACCATTTTGTCAGGATCCTTTCTCTCATATTTCTTGGATGATTTTACATTCCAACTATAGTGCGCACAACTGTGCACCACAACTATATACCATGCACCAATTTTTTTCCGCGCAACTAAACTGCGCCTTTGCGTACCAATACTTAACACACATGTATATTCATGCTAGTATATGTCCCATACAAGTCCAACGTTGAACCAATGGCTTTGATACCAATTTGTAATGTACCTAGTCTCCCATTGAGTCCTGTTACCACCTTACACATGCTCACGATGCTGCTATGCGTCCCCAACCATAGACGACTTGGCTATGCCACACAAATTCTCAACTATCTGGCATTCTGAATCAACCAAACTGTAACAACCAACATGCTACTAGACCATGCTACTTTGAAGTCTCACTGCATAGATTCTACTTTAAACAAAATATGTACAATATCTCTTGAAATAATGCACTCAGCCCAAGCTTGAGTCATGCCACAAAACCTACAACAGTGGAAGCAACATTCTCTTTTAACAATACAACCTTAAGTAGCGAAATTAAGTTTTACAATTCGTGCACCAACATCACCTGACCCACGATTTACAAAGCTGCGTGCAGTACTTGGGTGTAATGCACCACTTCTGTTATTATTGTGCACAGAGTCTAACTCCTTACCCACACACACATGAGTCCTATCTCAAAGCACACAAGTTATCGTCCTGTGCACTCGGACACTCAATCCTCTTCTTGACAACTCATAACCAAAATCCGCTATGGTTTAAAGTTAGGCAAGGCTATCATTAACTGACATACTCATGCATAATTATGATTAAAGGATAAAAAACCATACTTATATTTACAAACCAATCAATAAAATAAAATAAAAAGACTTATATACAGCACACATACAAGAATTTACCCATGTCAAACATAGTCAATATGGACACGATGAAGCAATACAAGCACATAGACACTTATCTTTTATGAAAGTCACCGTGTGGCTTTGAATCGCCCGCATTCCTTAGCCATGAAACATTGTTTCTCCTTAAGATTTCAGCCTTGAGGTCACCCCCGAGCTGGGGTTCAACTCCACCGGGGAAAAAGGGTTTCTAGTGACAACCTAGGTCCTAAAACTCAACATAGTGCCCAAAATTAGGTTCACGATGCAACAACTAGCCCACGATTCCTCGCCCCATGCACGTGTCATGCAAGTGTGCTCCTTATATTCTCAATAGTCCCATGGCTTGTTTCCCTTCCCTAAGTTTACCAACATGAATTGGACAGAGTCTCAGGACCCTAGCGACTAGTGCTCAACGGCGAGAACAATATCTAAAATACTCTCACACAGGTATTATCATGGGTCTAATAACCACTCCACAATATCCAATCTCTCACCTAGAAGGATCGCTCATGGTCGTCATCATCTTCTCAATAAAGTAGCTTTCGGACTACAACTTCCCAACTCCCTACAAGCTTATCTAGTAGATAAGGTAATAACCATATTTTCCATACAGTCTGACCCCTTCTACTCACGAGATCTTGTTACATGAAATATTTTTCCAATCCTCCATGCAATAATCATGATAATACCCAAAATACACTAAGACCAACTATTATATATTGCATGCCTTCCATTTTGACACTTGTCACTTCCAAAAGAGGTTTTAAGCCACTTGGTGACCTGTTCCCTACCCTCGAGAACTTGGGATAAAATAATAATATATCTGGCATTACACTTTTCTTGGAAACATTATTAAAACATTCCCTAAGACTTACTACTCACCACCTTTTTACCTTTTTAGTGGAGTAGGACCCCATCTCTTTTCATTTGAGTCGGTTAGTACAACAATGCAATATTATATTAATAATGTGACTATATTTACATGGATAGGCGGTATCACAGTAATCCAAAGGTCACTGCCTCATAGTATACATGCATCTAGCCTCAAATGCATCCATTTCACAGCACTAACTCAAGTGCTGCTTAACATAGTGCAGTAATGCGCACTAACCAGTGTGCAACACATAAAATGTGTGCACATTGTCTTTATAACAATTCTCCGTGAACTTGTTCAGATCTACGCAACAACATAACTAGGTGTCCTTGGCTCACCTTCCTAAATGTTATTTATATTTACACTTGTTACCTACTGTCTCACCTGCCTATGTACATTTACAAAGGGTTCTAGATCGAGGACATTACAACTCATCAACCTATGTACAATTACAAAGGGTTCAGATCAGGGACATTACAATCCCTCCCTCCTTATTTATGCACTATCCTCGATTGCATCATATACACATGTACATACAAAATTTAAGACATCATAAAAAAGATTAAGATAATCTTCTCACATAGCATCCTCATGTTCCCCAAGTTGCATCCTTAGGACCCATTACCAGCTCTATTGGGCCTTTACCAACTCCATGAATCGTTTTCGTAGTTTCTTGACTTTCCAATCCAATATACGCACTGGTCTCGCAGGGGAAATTAAGCCTTGGCGAAACTCCACCTGGATCACATTCCAGTCATGAACATGATTAACATTAGGTACATAATTCTTAAAAATGACACATGAAAAACATTGTGAATGCATAACAATGCAGAAAATGCAAGCATATAAGCTGATGGGACTAATCCTTTCAAATTATTTCAAATGTCCCATAATGGCATGCTTCTAACCCGTTACTTTACCAATTTAAAGGGGAGCTGGCCTTCACTTTTAGAAACACATGATCACCCACTTTAAACTCTCGTGGGTTGCGCTTATCTGCTTATATTTTCTACCTGTCTTGGGCAGCCTTTAAATTCTTCCTTATTTTTACCATCATCTCCTGCATTTCCTGGAGCAAATTTGTCCCAACCACTCCATGATCTAATGGGTTATCCAAACTCACATGTTAATCTTTGCTTTTCCATAGAATGCCTCACATGGGATCATCTTTAAAGATAATGCATTACCCATTATTGTAAGCAAACTCTAGCAAATGAAGATTAGTCTTCCCATTTTGATGGCTTATCCATCACATACATTCTCAACGTATATGTGATCACCTCATATACCCTCTACATTAAGACCATTCGATTCAGGGTGATACATTTTGCTAAAATTCAGATTTGTTCCCAATCCATTTGAATATCCTTTCAAAGTTCGAGAACTTGAAATCTCTATCAAACATAATTGTCTTAGGTGCATGCATGCAATAGCGATTTTTCACATGTATATCTCAGAAATGTCGGTTTCTTTGTACACTAACTTCATTGGAATAAAATGGGGCGCTTTGAAGAGTAGCTTGTCCACCACCACCATAATATAATCATGTGTTGCTTGAGTCCTAGGAAACTTAGTTATGAGAGTCCATGGTCTAAGAATTCCCACTTCCACTTTCGGGGAATGAAGGATGCAACAAACGGTTGGATGTCTATGTACATCCCAGCCATGACCTTCTGGCATTCAAGACATCTTGCAATGAAATGTGTAACTTCCTTTTTCATACATGGAAAAAAATATTGCTTCTTGACCACAACAATCGTCTTATGGTAACTTGGATGTCAACATAAGAGACCATCTCGATTAATGTGGGTTCTTCAACTCATTATCATTCGACATATAGACTCTACTTATATACATGAGGATCCCATCCCCTATTAGCTCATATCCTTCCAACTTCTGCTGTGAGATACCTTGTTGTAAAGTCGCCTTTATGTCTACATAGATTTGATCTGATTTGGAAACCTCTACGTTGTGTCACAAAAATATGGCGGGTACATGCTAATAGTTGTAGCACACATTTAATGCACCCTCCCTCCTATGGAGTGCATCAACCTCTTTGTTCTCTCCTTTCTTTGATATGATTTATGTTGAATTCATATTCACTGAGGAATTCTAACCATTTTCTTTGTCTGGCATTTAGAGTTGTTTGATCAATTAAATATTTCATACCATTTTGGTTTGTTCTTAGCTCAAATCTCTTACTCATGAGATAACACCGCCACATTTTCAAGGATGCATGCACTATGGATTCCAATTCTAGATCATGCGTAGCATAGAGACTTTCATTCTCTTTCAAATTCCTCGATTCATAACATACCACCTGTCCATTCTGACGTAGGACTCCAATGATACTTTCTTTTCATGCATTTGTCAACACAACGAAGTTTGCATCAAGATCAACAATTCTTAAAGAATCCTTACTTGTTAACAAATTATTCAAGTGCTAGAAGTCCTTGTGAAATCCGGAGTCCACTCAAATCGTTTATTATTATTTCTTCTGGCGGGGGCGTAGTGGGTGCACAATCTTTGATAACCCTTCAATAAACCTTATGTAGTACCACATGAATTATAAAGGACCTCACCTATGTGGCGTTTCTTGGTGTTGGCCATTCTCAATGGATTTTATCTTCCTTTGGGTCCCACAACTTTTCCTTCCTCTCACGAAATGATCATTTGACCAAGTAATGAATTTTCGATAAAATGAACACTTTCTCAACTTTGCATAAGTTGATGCTCCCTCAACACCACAACTGCCGTCAAGTGTTGTTCATGTTCTTCCTCAAAATTTGAATAAATAAGAATGTCACCCAAAAATAAGACGATGAACATATCCAAGTACTCTCACGAAAGCTCCATTCATCGGGCACATAGAGACAACTTGGTCGGGGGGATGATTTTGGTTGGAAATTTATTTTTAAAATGTAGAAACCTTGGCCGAATCCTACTAATATTTCATATGCCAACTATAAATGTTTGGTGATATGTTTTAAAAATATTCAAATTTCTAGAATTTTTCATATAGTTTATAAAATTTGGTGATTTTTTAAAGGGTAAAATAATTTTATTCTATAGAATTAGGTGAATCATTTTTAGAAATACTTGAATCTTGTTTTGGAAAAACATGGAAAAATAGCCATTGGCGAAATTTATCCCCCTAAAATCATCCTTGCAACCGGTGCATTTGAGGAACCCTAAAAGTAGCTTACTTTGTAAGCTAGTAATGACCATACCTTGTAGAGATTCTCAGCGATTTCCAAATGTGAGGTCTATCATGGAAAATATCCGCATGCCTATCAACTAATCAAACAATTCATCTATTCTTGGCAAATGATACTTGTTCTTTACTTTCATTGTTGTCATATATAGGGAGTCTTGGATACATGTGTTGCTCCCAACACCATATTTATACAGAAGTCAATATTTCAGAGGCATTACCAATAAATCTTTAAAGACACCCTCAAAATATTTGACCAGCGAAGACGGTCTTTTGCACTTGGCACTTTATCCTTAGGTTGCTCTTGCGTAGTATTTGTGAATGCCAGCATCAACTTCCTATAACGTTTCTTCAAGCTGTGAAATTTGAAATGTTTCAACTCTTTGAATTCCTTGAACTGATCTCAATTTTCCTTGCTCATCGATTAGGAAAGTAAATGCCTTGTTGTAACAATCGGAGGACAACATGGTGCTCATCCAACCAATCCATACCAATGAAGTCATATGAGCCCAAGGTATAATATTCAATCATCTCTAGTGTGTAGTCCATTCATCTCTATTGGACATACCTTAATCTCATTAATTCCCCTCTTTGGTATTGTAGGTAACTACACCAACCAAGGTTTTCAAGTTTTCTTCTTGGAAAATGGAATCTTTCAACCAACTTAGGATCTAGATAACTATGAATAGATCACAGGTCAATTAAAATAAAAATAGGTTGGTCATTGGTATTACCTTCCACCTCAATCATGTGCCACTGAAACTCAACCTTCTTGTTATCAAGTGCGAGCGTAAAATCCTTGGCATATTTCTTCCCATTTCTCAACTATCGTAACTTGTTGAACCCTATGCATAGTCTTCTCTTTATCACCTCTTTGAGGAAAATACCTATGCATATGATTTCCTCCACAACCACAACACTACATAGGTTGTTTCCATGAATTTTGTCTTACCATCTCCGAAACTTTGGGCTCCTGGAGAGTCCTCTTTCCTCATGAATCATTTCTAAATAACAATGGCTTAACTCCCTTCTTCCTTTGTTTCACCTTACTTTTCATCTTATCTTCCCAAGCCTCTTAGAAAGACGGTCTTCCCCTTTGTTGATCATAAAAAAATTAGCATGTATATGGTTTCTTCTAAGGTCTTAGGGTCATCATATTGTATCTTGTCATTGATAAAGGATGGTATCCCACTCGAGATACCTCTGAATCTTGACTTGTTCATCCCTAATAAAGGGCACATAATTCAACAGTTCCAAAAAACCTTATTTCATACTGGAGTCGGGTGTCCTTACTCCCAAGGTGGGTTTGAAGAACTCCTTCCATTTTATTGCCATGAATGCTGCTTGGTTAATTATTTCATTTGGAAATACCTCTTGAACTCCACCAAGTCACTTTCTTATCATCAATATGTTGCACTCACATCTTGAGACCCACCACATTGATGCTTTCCATGGTGATAGATGTCAGTTCACCTTCTTCTTGCCTTGAGAATAATTATGGGTGAAAATGATTCCTCATACAGTAACCGGGGTCTCCACATATTCATCCTTCTTGTGCTTTCCGACACTTAGAAGGTGGGAGGTTCGATCTTATTCATCTCCCTTGTAACCATCCCTCCGGTCCTTCTCTTATATTTTCGACATAAGATGGGCTAGAACCTCTTTAGCAGCTTTCTGAATGAATTAACACCAACACTTCTTTTCTTCTCTTATTTTTCTCATCATGAGACTTCTGACTTATACATCCTACTCCATCCATCCTTTTTTCCATCTTATTTTCTAACCGGACTTTTGCCTATCAATTTGTTGAGTTTGAAGAACTCCTTCATTTTATTGCCATAGTACTGCTTGGTTAATTATTTCATTTGGAAATACCTCTTGAACTCCCTCCAAGTCACTTTCTTATCATCAATATGTTGCACTCACACATGCTGAACCCACCACATTGATGCTTTTCCCTTGAGCTGATAGATATCGATTCACCCTTCTTCTTGCACAGAATAATTATGCAGCTGAAAATGATTCCTCATACCTAGTAACCAGGTCTCCACATATTCATCCTTCTTGTGCTCGACATAGAAGGTAGGAGGTTTGATCTTATTCATCTCCCCTTATAGCTCATCCACTCCAGTCCTTCTCTTATATTTTCTGACATAAGATAGACTCGAACTACTGCGCTTTTTCCTGAATGAATGCTTACCAACACTTCTTTCTTCTCTTATTTTCTCATCATGAGACTTACGACTTATGCATCTACTCATCCCTGTATCCTTTTCCATCTTATTTTCTATTCTTTCCAGACTTTGCATCAATTTGACATTGAAGTCATCTTGCTGCGCCCTGGCTCTCATAATCCTTTCATTATCAGCCTTAGAGCTCTCGACTTATTTCTGTAATACTTTTACAATTTATATCAAGTTCTTGCACTCTTCCTTGGATTTTGTATCATCAACACCCAAGCCAACATACAAATCTCCGAACTCATCCTCATTAGGACTGCAAGTCATCTGTGCATTATCCATGCTTTTAAACTTATGCACTAACTTTGTCTTGTTCTAATCATTGATAATTCTTCAAAATGTGAAGACAAAAAGGTTTGTTAGATGATTTCATGAAACAACTGCATGAAAAATTCACACCATTTCGTCAGAATCCTTTCTCTCACATTTCTTGGATGATTTTAACATTCCAACTCTAGTGCGCACAACTGTGCATCACAAATCTTATCTTTCATGAAAGTAAAAAAGACAAGCACATAAAGAACACTTATCTTTTATGAAAGTCACCAATTGTGGCCTAGAATCAGACATTCCTCTCAGCCATAGACTTTGTTTCTCATATTATTTCAACAACAGGACACCCCCAATCTAGGGCTCAACTCCACGAGGGAAACAAGGGTTTCTAGAAACAACTAAGGTATGAAACTCAACATAATTGCCCAAACCTAGGTGCTCGCTACAACAACTATACCACAATACCTCATTCCTCATGCACCTGTCACACCCAAGGAAGTGTTCCCCTTCTTCGATCAATAGTCCCTCAACTTCCCCACTTCTCTTCCTAATGTTACCAGCAACAGACCGGACAAGAAGTATTCATACCCCGCAACTAGTGCTTACCGCACCAGAGAAAAAATCTCAGCAATACTCTCACCTAGAGAGTATTCTCATGGGTCTGACAACCACTCCACAAAAGACATTCTCTTACCTAGAGAGACTTCTCATGGTCTGTCAGCCCGTCTTCTCAATAGTAACTCAGACTACAACTTCCCAAATCCATACAATCTTCTCTGGTAGATAAGGTAATAATCAAATTTTCCATAAGGCCTGACCCCTTTCTACTCACAAGAGCTTGCAACATGAATAATAATCATAACCATGCCCAAAATACACCAAGTCCAACAATATATATTATGTACCTTCCATTATAAACTTTCCACTTTCAAAAGTAGATTTAAGCCACTTGGTGACTCGTTCCTTTCCCTCGGGAACTTAGAATAAAATAATATATCTAACATTACACTTTTCCCGAAAATATTATTAAAAATATTCCCTAAGACTTACAACTCACCACTTTTTTCCCTTTTTCAGTGGAGTAGGCCCCCCATCTCTTTTCATCTGAGTCAGTCAGCGCACAATGATGCAATATTATATTAATAATCATGATTATATTTACATGGATAAGCACATTGGCCTATCTACGCCTAGGATCACCCACCTCATAATCATACATGCTCTCTAGACTCAATGCATATACATCCATTTTCACACACTAACTCAAGTGCACACAACATAGTGCAATGAGGGCACTAACCCATGTGTGCGCAACACATAAAATGTGCACACCCTGTCTTTATAAAAATTTCTCCGCCCACTACTCAGATGCACACAACACCAAAACCAGGTGTCCTTGGCTCACCATCCTAAATGTTCATTATATTTACACTTGTTACCAACTGGCTCACAAGCCTATGTACAATTACAAAGGGTTCCAGATTGGGGACATTACATAATGTTAGAATATATAAGTGTTGCTTCATTTTGATCAAGTAGACATAAATTTATAGGGATGGGATTATATTTTCGAAATGTCTTCTAGTTGTTGCTTCTTGGTTTCTAGGTCATTCACTTTTCATTCAATTTTTTTTCTTTACTACTGTTATGCTAGTATCCAAATTTTTGAATGCATGAATATGACAATAGTATTCATGAATTAACGATACCACCTCATCCTCTTGTGCATGGGAAAGGAAACAAACTTGAGTATGCTATCCTTGAAAGTATTGTAATATTCCACTTGGTTTTCCAACCCAAGGATGTGTTCCTTAGGTTGTCTATTTCACTCCATCATTTTGAAGATGGCCTCTCCTAATGATTGGGTTATATCAATGCTAGTTGTGACCAAGGTGGATTGTGATACAAGTTGAGTATCCATGATTACAAATTTCATGGCTACAATCATGATCTAATTATCATCTATTTTCCTCCACTTATATGTTTTATCTTTGTTATCTTTCCTCTTGTGGTTGTGTTTAAAGGTTTCCATGATGATGAAAGGAAATTCATCATCAAATTTATCTGGAAGTGTTTTCAATAATTCATCTAACCATGGCAATGCTATCATGGAACTACTTCCTTCATGAGCAATTCTTAAATCTATTTTATCTATAGATGGTTGTTGGTTCCCAATTATTCCGTTATGTGTTAATAAAATGTTTGTTTTAGTCATCATGAAATGAGGTTTGGTATATTTCCTTGCCTTTGTGGTCTCATGGTTCCCTCAACCAACTGTATAATCCATGTTGCCAATTTGAATAACTTTTGTCCTTGTTAACTTCATATATGTTTTCCTTTCATCCATCTCGTTAGTTATTGAACTTGGACAAGCTCTTGGACCAAATTATGTATATTTTACTCAATACTCTCTTTGTTGGCTACATATTTCTTTCTAGATTGAACGGAATGGTAGTTTTTTTCTTGTTTGCATCCCTCCTCTCTGGAAATCTTGGTGGTAGTGTCACCAAGTTAGCCATTGTTGCTTGAAGTGATCCCCAAAATTTCCATGATGATCATGGACTTTAAAACCTCCTACCATCTGTTGTTTTTCTTCATATGAGATATAATCGATATATTATTACAATGATGAGTGTTCCATATATAGGGAACATATGGTGACCATCCATGAAAGGATGTGTCCCTTGAATAATCAATAACTATTTATTATAATCATTTACTTATTATATATGATATTTAATAATCAATAATTATATTATTAATTATTATTCTAAGAGAATGTCTTCCCGATGTTGTCCAAACATCAACACTCCCTCTCAACAAGGGAGACATTCTGCAACATGCGAAGCTTGTCTCTGAAGTACAAAAACTTCACCCTAGACTCATGACACTTGTCTGTCAGTCTTGGGAGACGTCTCTCTCTCACTTGAACTGATGAGAAACTCCTTCTGCGGCTCTCCCTCTGAGCCAATTAACTCTCTCTAAGATCATGCTCACTCTGGGTTTGCATGTAATAACATATAGCGTCTCGAGTCTTTATAATTCCTTGTCAAATCACCATGACTAGGACAAAGACCACACTAGGATCTTTCACCACAATTACACACTTGTGAGTGAATGCTATCTTGATGCTAACTGACACATGGAAAGCACTTCAAGCACCTCGAGTCCATATTATTCCTTTTCATGATCAAGGAAGGACTACATCTGGGCCCATTTACCACAAGTGCACCTTTATGATAAATGTATCATATCTCCCTTGGTATGCAGCCCAATCTAGAAGAAGTTATGCCCGATGTTGAAACACCAACACTCCCTCTTAGCTAGGGAGGTATCTTTCCATAGTAGTACACAACTACTGTCCAGAGACACACATTCTTTTCCAGTGGCACACAACCACCATAGTAGCAAAAGGTTTGTCACACATAGAAAATATTTGGTTTGGTGTTAACCATATACATCAATGGTCCAATCAATTGTCTGTACAGAGTCAGATCAATTTCGTCAGAATCAAAAAAATATACACTCAGTTTCTTTAGATTCATAACCATTGGTGTAGCCACAGGATTCAAGTTCAACATCCCAAACTTCTTCAATATCTCAACTGTGCACTTCCCCTAACTCAGGAAGATCTCATCAGTTCTCTCCCACACATCTAGTCCCAAGAAGTAGTGCATCATACCAAGGTCCTTCATTTCAAACTTAGAGGCCAACACATACTTTCATTCAACAAGAAGGCTCTCTGTGTCGGTGAGGAATAAATCATCAATGTAGAGGACCAAAATCAGGGACTCACCATTAACAATATTGTAATATAGGCTGGGATCGACAACACTTTTGCTGAAGCCCAAAAATCATTAGGTGTCCATAAATCCTTTCATACCAAGCTCGAGGTGGTTGCTTGAGTCCATACAAGGCCATCTTCAACTTGCACACATGAGACTCCTTCTTATGTATCATGAAATCATCTGGCTACTTGATTCATACTTCTTCCTCAATCTCTCCATTGAGAAAGGTTGTCTTTACATCCATTTGATGTACTCTCTAACCCATGGATGTTGTAGGGAAAATAATCATCCAGATAGAAGTGTATCGAGCAACAGGAGAAAATGCCTCCTCATAATCTATTCCCTCCACCTGAGAGAATCCTCTAGCAACAAATCTCGTTTAGTGCCTCTCGATGCTCTTGTAAACTATGTTTTTGATCTTGTAGATCCATTTGGAAGTCACTACACACTTCCCTTCAGGTCTTAGAACAATATCTCACACATCATTCTTCATGATGTATTTATACTCCTCCATCATGACTTCTCTCCATAATGGATGACTAGTTGCCTCCTCATAACATGAAGGCTCAAAATGAATGATGTGGCTCATAGTTGTGGCATACCATGAATATCTCTAAGGTCTATTTCTCACTCGAAAGGTACCACGAGGAGTTGCATATCCTTCTACCTCATGCAGAGTTTGACAAGCCCATGTAGGTCTCTTTCGAGCTACTGCAATATCTATGGGAACGTCAACTAGAGTTACAGGATCAATGGGATCAATTGGATCAATAGGCTCAACTGTATCCCTCTGAATTGCTGAAGGGTGAGGGGGAGAAGGAACCATCTCTTTCTGTCTCTCACTATCAATCTTCATGTGAGATCCTTTAGATCTCCTGAAAGCTTCCTCCTCCTCAAAGGTAACATATCTACTCACCTCAATCTGTCTCTGACCAGGGATGTAGATCCAGTATGACTTCTAAGACTCACTGTACCCCACAAATGTACCCTTTCTTCCTGAAGGTTCTAGATTGGTCCTTTTCTCCTTGGGTAAATGAATGTATACTGGACACCTGTTGGTTTGTATCAACTCCCTTCTCAGGTTATCTAAGTTATTGACCCAGGGTTCATGTCATTCAGGGTTCCAACAAAAGCCTCTAACTATCGGCTCTCCTGGTAAACCAAAAGGAAACACAACGCCCAGAAGGTACTGCATAGTCTCACCCGAGATAACTAAGGATGGTTGACTGTAAGACTCAGGTGTTTACAACCTAGAACATAGTATGAGATAAAGGGTTTCTTGATTCAGGCCCTGTTCTGCGGACTGTTACTGTAATCTACTTGTTCCCAGGAATTGCATGCATATAACTCAACATATAAACAAATTGTAATAATGTGTTTGGTTATTCATCAATCGTAGTCATCTATTGCTTGAAAGAAGTTAAAGCTATGCAAACATTCAAATCAATGCAAAAATGTTACCATGGTTCACCCCTCCTGGGCTACGTCCACAAAGATTTGGATCTTGGCTCTTGTATTATAGTAGTTCTTGATCTCCCTGCGCCACGTGCTTACAATTCTCTGCCAAAGTGGGTAAGATCTATGTGAGGCGAACTAGATCACACCATGCTCTATAGCCTGCGGTCTAATCCTCAGATCTACCTTCCCTCATATCTTTCTTTCTCAACAGCTTACAAAACTTGGGTCATACAATTCAAAATCCCTCACGTATCGCCAACAACAATACTCAGAAAAACCGATCAATAACAATCACAATCTTCATAAGAACTAACATAAACTCAACAATGACAACTACACCAATTACTACCTAAAAACCACACACCCATATGATACTTTCGTATCTATATTTATACATTTCGGGCTCTTCAACCACTTACATAATATTACCAAAACCCTAACCCTTCTTACGCTAGGTTTTTCTCCCATGCACGTGTTGTTCTTCCTCCAGCTGTTGCTTCCTGCCATGCACGCTTTCTTGCATTCGCACGTGTTGATCTTTTGCCAGTTGTCACTTCAGTTTTTTGCATGCTTTCTTTCCCATGATCATCCTTCTTTCCACTTTGGCTTGGTGCCAACAGGCCCCCAACACTGACATGTGACTCGTCCTGAGTCACCTAATTGTGCTGTGCTTCCTCGATCTCCCTGGTGATCATCTGGAAATTCTCCTGCAATTCTACTACTTTTGTCAGTGCCTGCGCGGTTTTCTCCTTGATAATATCGACTATTTTCACTACTACTTCTTTGCTGATTAGTCTTGCACATTCCAGCTGAGTCTATGCAGATTTTGTTCTGGCCTCTTCTGCCTACTCCAGTATTGCTGCTATCCATTCCTGCAATGGTTCTATTTGAGCCTGATGCTCTTGTTTCCGTCTTTGCGCAGTGAGAAGTTTTGCCTGTAACTTCTTTAACTCTTGTGTCCCCTTGACCCGTTCTAGGATTGGGATGGTTTTCTATTGCTGCTTGAATTCTTGGATCATTGCATTGATCCTTTCCTCCTCCTTGTCCCATTGTTGGACCTGTGGGTCCTCTTCCAGCTTTGTCCAGAGTTGTGCTGCTTTATCCAGCAAGTCGGCTGCTGTGCTGACCTATTTTTCCAGTTCCTATAGTTGCACTATTTCTTCCTGCTTCCTCTACATCTTTACTACTAGTGGGATGGTTGGTCTAATCTGTCCACAAAGAGTCTTGATCTCCTTTTGATACTGATCAATTGACTGCGCAATCTGATCGATCTTTATGCCGCTGGGAGTTCACTTCCTTGAGTAGTAGTTGGAAGTTTCCCAAAAATGTCTTCCACTCTACGTTCCAACTCATTCCTGTGTTCCTTTTCCTCTTGCGTTTTAGATTTGGCCTACATGCAAACTGTTTCCAATGTTTCCTGCTTTTTTATTGCTTGCTGTAGCTCGACCATGTTTTTATGTGCTTGAGGTTGTATCTCATGGTTGACGCTAACCTGAAATTGGTATAAGGCCTTTGCTGGCATCCGTGTTAGGACCAATTGGATCTGATCAAAATCCTTTAGTGGTGTCTGTCCCACAATATCATCCATTCGTAGCATGCTCAGCTTTATGTAAACCGTGGAATGTGGTTTCGGAAGAACTGAGTTGTGTTCTCGTACCTCCATTCTTTCTGTGGTTCGCGTGCTCGATGGATTTGTGCCTCTACTGCTACTTGTAATTTGGGCTTCTCCAAATTTCTTCAGGAGTTGCCCCACTTCTGCTAGCTCCTTCTGCAGTTTGTCCCTGTGGTGCGCTGCATGATCAAAGTCCTCTACGAGATAATCCTGGACCATTCTGGAAATTATCTCGCCATCATCCTCCGTGATTGTGTACTTTGGTGGTGATCGTTGTGCCTTTGATTTCTTGCATGCACCCGTTTCTTGTACCGCTGGTCTCTTAGTTCCCCCTATTTCTTGTGTGATGGGGTTCATCATGGTTTCCTATGTTCCCTTAAATGGGTTTTGCTGTTCATTGGTTGGATGAGTGGTTTTTGTTCTCCCCTATTGGGTCCCTGGCTACTCCGAGCCACCCTCTGTCTGAGATGACTTGATTTGGCCTGTTCTTGGTTTCTTGGGTACTGGGACTTGTGGAGGTTGTGTTTCTGGCTGTGGGGCCCCTCCTTCTGCTGTTTGTCTTGGTACTTCTTTGGGTATGGTTGGGATATTCCATTCATCTGGCCATTTGTGGATGATCATCTTGATGTCTCCCTTGGTGATGCAATAACACATTTGTAGCCATTGTTTATGTGGGTCCTGTCTTGGCTGTATCCACATGGCTTGTCATCTAGCCCAAAAATTGGTGATGCCCCTGAATCGTGCAACAACCTCTGGTGTTATCCTCCATGCTCGGTTAATTGCTTCATGTATTTCACATAGGTAAGCTTCAAATATATTTCCATTTCCCTTCTTATTCTTTCCTAGTGGCGTGGATTTCAGGACGCGATATCTCGCTCCTCCTGGCTGTGGTGTGGTACAGAAGATGATGTAGTCCGGTTCTTTCCATCCCATGAAAGCAATGAGAGTAAGTAGCCATGAGTAGTGAAACTTCGTACCTGCTTCTTGCGCATCTTTATAGTCGATTTGGAACAAGTTTGACAGGTATGGCACCCAGGTCATGAAGGTGCCTTCTGCGCACTGAGCTGGAACTGCGATAACTCCTGCCGATACTTCATCTTTATGGTATTTTCTTAGCAGTTTGCATGTTAAGATATTTTCTCCTAGTTGTGTCGTGGAATCATTAATTCTCTTGATTATAATGCCTCTCGTTCCCTTGTCGGTGCCATATTTCTTCTTCATTTCTTCTGCCAATGATTTTTCCTCGGACTTGTCGTCCAATATCAACGGGGGATCCATACCTCAGGTGGGTAGTCCTGTAATTTGCATAATGAGTTCAATAGTTATGGGGACGGTTTTATCCAGCCATACATCCCCTCCATGTGCATCTTCTAACAATTGTTTGACGCATGCCATCGCATATTTACCTCTGCCAAAATGTGGTATCTTCAACAATCCTAGGATTCTGGTTCTGTCCAGTTCGGCTGCCCACTTGCGTGGCTTAGTGATAGTTCCTCCGAAAGGGTTCATGGATATTGTCTCTGAAAAGACTTGTGGTGCAAGCTCTAGATATTTTCTTTCATCCTCTACTTCATGGTTGGAAAACTTGAGCTTCCCGACGTGACCCAATAGCTGCGAGTCCACCTGTATGCCTTCTGGTGTGCGATGTAGCACAATCTCTGCAGTTGGTTTATTTTGAGGCGAGATCGGTATATGGATCCTGTCTTCCAGCTGTGTCTGCTGGTTCGAAGTTCCAACAGCTTCTGGTTTCTAGTTCGCCATCCATTCTTCCCAAGCTTTACCCATTTCGCCGATTGGCTCGTCCGAAAAAGAAAAGTTTGGGATGGGTATTTGTGGAACCTCTAGTTGGAACTCTGCTTCTGGGTTCTGTGTGCTTTCATTTATTTCCATGGATGCTTTGGCGTTTTCTGGCTGTCCTTCCTGATGAGTTCCTACTTCTTGGTTCTGAAGCTCCTGCACTGATGTCGGTGTATCCTCTTTCATGATTTCTGCTTGGGGTTGCGGGATCTCCTCCTGGATCGATGTTGATTCGACTTGAATATTCTACAACGATGGGATTTCTTCAATATCAAAAATCTCTGGTGGCTGCTGCTCATTTTATTCTCGTGTTTGAACCCTAGTTGATCTGTTTGTCTGGCCTGGTTCTGTGAGCTTTGGTGGTGCCATATTGGTTTCTGTCGAACGTTTGGTTGGTTCAAATAGCTCGGATAAGCTCTGTGATCTAGCTTTGTGCATTTGGGCTGCTATTTCTCTTTCTCTGTTCTTCTTTTGCAAATAGACTAGCTATTTCTATGCTCGTGTTTTGTATGGGTGTGCCATGAAGCTTGTTGAGGACGCTTCCTACCTTGTGCGATTAATGCACCATAAGTGTGGGTTCACTGCATCCACGACGGTTTCGTAATTTCCCTTATGGCTACTTTTCTGTTGCCAATTGGCGCGTTTAGTGAGACATCCCATCCATCCTTTCCTTGCTTTAATTATGACTCATGTTGTCCTGTCAGTGTGGTTTTGCTGACTTTCCTTTTCCCACTTGTTTCCCTTTCCGATATGGCCGTTGTCTTTTCCCTCTTTTTTTTTTAAACTGCGTGGTG